>VZTG01009298.1:324135-500675 GCA_013397845.1 Melanocharis versteri | reverse complement strand
TGAATTTAGTCAGTGCTTTCACCCGCATGGGTTACAAGAAATATTTTCCTCAGATAACATCAGTTGTAGTAGATCAGATTTCTAGACTGAGCTGAGCAGTCTCCTCCTGTCCTTTCTGCACTTGGGACATGGTATCTGGTGGGAGACTTCAACGTTACAGATGCCTCCCAGTTTTGGAAACCTTTTCCCAAAGAAACCAGCATGGTGGATGGACAAAGGTGACCTGTGTACTTCCAGCTTTGCTTCTGTATGTGCTAATTCCAGAAGAGCCTGTCCAGATCATGTGGCCAATTCCTTCTTACAACCTCCCTGATATGCCCAGGAGTGGCTGAATCTGTGGAAAAAAGTTTGTCTAGTCTCCTTAAATGTTTCATGTCCCACTTGAAGCCAGATTATATGAAAACATGTAGTGTTTTCTTATAATTTAGAAGGGAACTTTTTTCATATAACCAGAATGGGAAAACTTCTGCATTCTAGTAGCAACTACCTAATCTTGCTAGTTCCCTGAAAGTTGCTTTCTTCAGAAATTCTTTCTCCACAGAGTACCTGAACTGCCAGAACTCTTTCTGGCAAGGCTTAAGGGTCTTGTGTTTTAAAGACCAAGTGTTCCCTCTGCTGTTTCCCAACCAGACATCATAGCCGGCATCTGCGAGGATGAAGCCCAAGCTGTTGTTGGGCAGGTTGGCAATCCAGTGAATCGAATCTGATAAAATACCATGATGTAGCAAGACTGCAGGCTTCTTCCCTGAAACAGAAGAGATTTTCTTAAGCTGTAGTAGTAACAGGTAATGTGTAGTTAAAACTGGGGTGCAGAATTTGGTTTTGCAGGAGTGTTTTAACCAATATACAGAATTCAGGCCACATTCTAGGCTGAATGTCTGGGTGCCCTTGCTGAGATGGAAAGGTATGGAACTTGCCATTGCACAAACAAAGGAGAAAGATGGGGAATCCATGTAAGAGTTGGCTCTCAGACCTTCCTTATGTCCTATATGTCATACCTGTATTTTGGATGTTCCTTCCCGCAGGAATTCTGAAAACGTGAAGAATGTATCCATCCTCTGTTGTAACTTCATATTCCTCGCTGGGGTATCCATGATATCTGATAATTTCACTCTATGGAAAGCCAAAGGAGAGTTTGTTATCATGCATTTGCAGTGTAGATATTGGTGTAGGAACTGTTCAGATGCTACTTCTGCCCAGGAATGTGAAGCTAGCCAAGAACGTGCCAGGAGGATAAATGTGATAGCATATTGCCAGTCTTTCTCTACTGCTCTGTGTTGTACTGGTAGGGAGGGACACCAAAAGGGATTCTTGCAGGAAACCAAACCCTAGGTCTCTCTTTTTTGTGGATGATCCTATAACTGCCATGCCGTAGCCATGGAGGCTGCAGGACGCAAACAGCAGCGAGAGGAGTTGGGATGTGTTTCTGCAAAGTGGTTTGTGTATTCTACTTAATGCTGTATCACTCACATGGTAGTAATTGCTGTAGCCATGGTACTCAAGCACTACACAGGCTTATAAGAGTAGCAGAATGCAGTAAAGTCTTCTTCAGAATGGTTTAGATGGTAATTGTCTGGTAATTGATTCCATATTGTGAGACAAAGCGAGTGACTAACCTTTTGGGAGATAGTTTATCCTGTTTTGCAAGGCTGACACAGGTCTGTAGTATGATATTCTGCCTTGGAATGTGGTCAAACCACTCAAATAATGTTCTATTTTGCAAGCTATCAGTGATGGGCTGAGAGGGAGCATCATGTGTACCTGTTGGTGTTGAATTATGCTAAAACAAGTCTGACACATCAAACACAAATTAGCATCCTGATAGTGAGGCAAAGATCTGGCAAAGATAAACTGCTGCGCCAACCTGGAGACAAAAGATTGGTAGTCAATCACCTTATACTATCAAAGTCCAGTCCACTTTCATGTGGTTAAGTTCTCCTAACATATCCCTTCTTGTACTGTGTATGAAGATTTCTCCTTTGGGTGGGGACACCCCTCAAAGTTACTCCTCAAGGCTGAGCAAAAGAGATTTTGCCCACAGCTGTTGGTGTGGGTGAGGGTGAGTTACATCCATCTCTACTTTAATACTTGTTTCTTTTTGCTAGCTTTAATACAATTGCTTTTATATGATTGCTTTGATATAATGCACTGTCCTATATTATCTTATACTAGTAGTTTTAGTTACTGTACTGTGTAGTAAAAAAATTCTGATAAAGATATTTTTGTCTAATCATTAATTATAGTAAATAATTCTTTTTTATATAAATATATCTGGTTTGCCATGGTTAGTCCTGCAGGACAAAGCTGTAGAATGGTTCAATCACACCTTTATAATTCCTCTGACTTCAGCAGTGAGAGTCGAAGGCTAAGACTGGATTCAGCTGCACCCAAGCTCCTCTTTGAGAAGGAGTTTAGAAATAAAGAAGGTCCTTTCAGCACCTCATGACTCAATGGAAGGGCTTCTCTAATGAACTTTGTCTGAAGCTCTCACTCTCCCCCACAACAAGGTTGTACCTTTCTAGAGAGTAAACATGCAGCAGTATCTCTATCTGGTCCACAGGGAATCCTTTCTTGCCAAAGTGTGGTTAAGCAAGCCATGTGGGGTGGATCTCCTATTACACACTCACTCACAGCACCACGTACTACACTCCTGCCACGGTGAGGAAATCTTTCGTGGTTCAGAGCAAGGGGTTTTTGTTGTGAGAATCTGCTGTTTGAAGAAGGGGTTCAAGCACCCTTACCACTGTACTAGGCGAACAGGTTGTTACAGAAGGGCAGGCCTTGAGACTAGAAGCTAGCCTTTGTTTCCACTGCAAAAGAATTCTCTCTAACTCAGACTGTTTGGATAGGAGCATCAATGTTTCCTCCAGGTCTGTGCTCACGGTGCTGGAGGAACCCCTTTGAAGGGGACTTATTTTAGCCTCCTGACAGGCACTGTTAGTCAGTGGTAGTGGTAGTGGGAGAGAAGCTTTAGAAAGAAAGGGAGAAAAGGTGACCCAGCTTACAACATTCATGAAGCATTCGGGGTTGCGACTCTTACAGCGGCTTGTGTCAACGCCTGGAGTGGAGGCTGCTGTGAATCCCGCTGAAAAGGCAATTCCCTGGGAGCAGAGCAGCACGAGGAGGCACCACATCTTGGGGCTGTGTGGAAGAGCACATGCAGGGGTGTTTGTGTTAGGAAGAGACTGGTGTGGAATTCCACAGGAAGACCCAAGAGGAGAGTCTCCTGAAGGTTGCCCAAGGTGCTGCCAGAATAAGTACCTGTGTGAGGAAGGATTGTCTACAGCTTTTTCTGTTTAATATGGGCCAGGAATGAGTCAAAGGCTCCAGGATGAGAAGGAACCAACCTGGGGGCCTGTGTTTATATTATATCAATGCTAGTTTGTGATGAGTACCTTCCTTTCTCTCTCACACATGGTATTTTCCACTCTAAATCTGTCTTCCTTAGAGAAAAGGCTGAATTTTCATGGATTTTAGGCATTGTCTGGTGGTCACAGTAAAGCTTGTCTGAACAGAAATCGTAGTGCTCTTTGTGTAGTTAATGCCCTGCTTTTTGGCTGTACCCACCTTTGTAATTAGCATGGAGGAAACAGGTCATAAACCCAGAGTGTCTTATCTGAAACACCATTGGAAAGTTCATTAAGATTTGGAGTGTTTGGAAAAGATAGGTAAAATATTTATTTGTTTGTTTCCTCGGAACTTCTTCAGGAGGGAGAGTGGGAGTGCGTTGTCAATTATTTTCATTTTTTATTAAATTTATCCTATCCCTTTAGTCACTAGAACATTTGGGTTAAACCACAACTGGAATATCATATATAATAATATATTAGTATATTATTATATATTGTTATTATATATTATTGTATATTATTATTTATTATAGTATATATAAAACAAAATATTATAATTTTAATATTGACATCCAAACTCACTGTAGTGTATCTACTTTGTAGGAGAACACTCCAATTCTTCTGTCAATACAATGGAAATCCTCTTACCTGTGTGCTCTGGAAGCACAGTTTTAGAGTAGATATTCCACTGCTTTTTTCTATTTTATTCAGTTCAAACAAAAGTAAAAAACACATTCCTCTCTTTTGGCATGTGGAGCATTGTTTGGGAACAAAACCGAAAAGTTCAGCATAAGTCACAGTTTGTACTGAAGATGAAGCAATGGGGTAGCTAAATTATTACCTTTTTTATGGTGTGCAATTTTCTATATACTGTACTGAATATTATAGCTTTGTAAATCAGACATAATGCACCAATTAACTCCAAGGTTTGGCACACAACTGTCTCATTAATTTCAATGGCCAAGTCATGACTGTAGGAGCCTTGAGCACTAATCTACTCTTTTTATGCAATGAAACAATGCCAAAAAGTGACATTTACCATGGCAAATAAATGAAGAACTGAAATATTTTAAAAAGAAAAAAAAAAGGTAGAGGAAGGTGCCTGAAAGATATATTCAAAAATGCCATTTCTGGAGGCTTTTGATATTAATACAAACAAACCTTAAACCTTCTAGAAATTCATCAGTGTACTCTTGAGAGAGTCATACTGGCTTTCACATACACTATAAATGGGACAGAAAGACACCAGGCTAGCAGATTTCAGAATCTCTGGGTTAACTTTCATGGAAAACTTAAATGCTTTTGGAACTATAAGAACAAGATTTATTTAATTTATGTACATGCTTTCAGTGCTGAGATTTCCATACATCCACAGTGACATCCCTAGGGGAACAAAACAAGAAAAATGAAATGAAACCATCAGTTACTCCTTTTTCCCATTTGAATGGGTCAAAGGCTTTTTCCTCTCCACCTCTGGCAAACCTGCCCTTTGATGCACAGCAATCAGAAAAGACGGCAGGCTGGCTGCTCTGAGGACCAGCTGCACAGAACCAGGACAGCCCATCTATATGGAGACGGGCAAGGGAGAAAGAGACCACGGACGCGTATGAACAAACAACTTACCTCTGTTTTGACTTCCTTACTTGCACCTTCTGCTGCAGTTCCTGGTCTGTGTCCTGACTGATTCGCTGCCAGAAGCCTGTGCCAATAAAAGGAGCAGCAGCAGAGTTCTGTGTGAGATCTGCATGTATTGGAGAGTGTGTTTAAGTGCTGCTTGTTTGGCAGTATTTAAGGAGTGGAGTTATTCTGTGATAAATAGTGCCGTTGCATGGCATTCTGAAAGACCAAATTGCACCATGGATCTGGTGAGGTAAAGAGGCATCTAACCTGTCATTAGAATGTTTAGGAGGAACTTGGTTATTCTTGTTCCCTGAGGCTGTGACAGATCTTTATCTGTACTGCTACCTGTCTTACTAAGTGCTGTAACTACAATGTTTTGTGATAAAAAGGAGGAAGAATCCAGCTTTTCTCAACACTTTCTAGCTGTGAATGTGATTTCTGCTGCTGTGGGTAGTACAGAAGCTGTTGTAGTCACTGGTTCCACACCAGTTGCTTGTTTTCTGAATTGCTGATTGCTTGGGGACAATCGTTCTTTGTTAGATAATCTTAGAATAAAAGCAAAAGTGATTTGAAAAGTGTGAACACCACAACACTGAAAGAAGAGTTTGCTCCGAATTACCCTGCTTCTATAGTGATTCTCAGAAACTGATTTAAGTTTGAAAACATTGATTAAACTTGGAGTCAAGAGAGGGTGCTAACACTAATGCTTATTATTATTTCCAAGCCATCTCCATGAACCCTGTGAACACACAATATATTGGAGACCCCTGCCTAACCACTGAATTAATTGTAGTCAGCCTGGGGGGCTTGATCCTCACTGAAACTGGCCTGGTTTCTTGATGCAGCAAATTCTTTGAAACGTGGGTGCTAATGATCTGCTGCCTTGCCTGGGAAAATGAATGTAGTAAGTACTTGTTAGTAAACAAACCCTGAGAGTCACCACAGAAACTATTCTGCTTTATAAAGTAGGGCACAGTCTATGGGAAAGCCAAAAAGGTGATTTCCCAATGAAAAGCATCACAGCTCAGCAGGTCTGATAACCCTGCTTAGTGAGAAATATCGAAGACTTTCCTCTGATCTATTCCCAGCTAACACCATCCTACATTTTTTGTTTTATAGAGTTTTCAGCCTGGAATGATCTGCAACATTTTACCTATTTCACCTTGTGGTGGCATATGGGATGTATGATATTTTTTCTGATATTGTTGATGGAAATCAAGTGAAGAGCAAAAGATATATTAGCCCATCTGAAAAGGGAAAAGAGATTGAAAGTAAAGCATATAAAAAGAGAATAGAAAACACAAAACCTAGAAACAGAAATTTCCCAGCATGGGCTGTCCTTACTTAGAGAACGAAGACAGCTGGGATAGTAAGTATTCTGTTTCAAAATGCTGTGACAAAACTGAAGCCCAGGTGGTCTGGCCTAGAGCTGGACATAGCACGAACTCCATTTAGTATTATAAAATACAGGCTCTGGTCCATGCCATGGAGGGGTTTCTTCGTGCTTGTGGGGTCTGTTGAGTCAATCCTGTCCTGAAGCAGAGGTGCAAGGGACCCTTGCAGTGCTACAAGGATGTTGTACAAGTAGTTAACAGTTTTGCGAGGGAAAGTGTGTGGTGTTAGTGTCTCTCTTGTCCAGACACTGGCCATTCCCTGAAGATGAAGCAATGGAATATTCATTTCTTGGGAATATGCATAACTGATCAGCACACATGACTTCAACAAGCCACAGATTGCTTTCCTGAGAGTAGTGTAACTCATGCAATTTGTAGCAATACAATCTCTAGTGCTTGGAATTTAAAGAGACAAATGATCTTCTGTGACTTTTATTGAATATGCTGTTTTTCAGCTTAATTGATATCTAGTTTAAAAAATGAGTTTACCTTATTATTGCCCTGGTGAAGGCCCTTCAGCATAATATTTAGTTCCCTTCTGGCTCACATGAAACTTTTGAAGTGTTGTCAAATTCTGTCAGGAAGTGAGAATCATGTTTCCTACACAGACTGAATAGGTGACAGTTTGTCCATGCACTGAGTCTTGGCATGGAGACTTTGGAGAAAAAAAACCTTATTCATAAAAAAAAAAAATTTTTTTTCAGGATTCTAATCTTCATTTACAAGCACGGCAAAGAACACTGAAGCAATATGTTAAGCAGAAATGAACCTGGGACTATACACATTTGCATGAGTCTCATACCTCATCATGGGTGGGCTGCTTAACTGCTCTTCAGTTGAAGCTCTGACCAAAGTAGTCACTTCAGTGCTTTTCAAGAGGACCTGAGATGTGATGCTGGATTAAATGGTAATTTACACTGTCTTGGCAGAAGTGTTGCCTGAAGCTATTGCTCTGCTTTGTAGAGGACGGGCTTTTTTTTTTCTTGTTGGTTGTGTTTTAAAATACATTTTCAGATTACCATACATTTATTCATTTGTGTTAGGAAAGGATTAATTAAACTACTAAGTTGTTTTATGTAGCATCTTAGTGATTCGATATTTCCTTCAACAAGCTGTAGTTTATAAATTCCAACAAGCTGGTCAGTAGATGCAGGAGGATGTGAATATCTTAGGATCTGAAGAAATACTGGTGAGGAAGACCTTTTCACTTTTGAGGTGTTACTCACTCTTCCATGTCCTTAGTCTAACAGCATATTCACCACAAGCTGAAAGATCAGTCTGTTGTGAGGGTCCCAGTGAGATTGTCACAGGTAGGTGTTATGTCTGTGTCTGTTACATGCCAGCCTAATTTTCTTCAGACAAACAGCCATTGAAAGGGTTAGAACTGGTGCCAGCAAATGAACACTACAGCCTGTGGTGTTGTACTACTTTAATTAGAGAAGGCTGGAGATAGAATAAATAATTTCATATGGTCATCCTCCACCTTGCTGGAGAATAAGTATGAAAATTATTTGGAAATAGAAGTTCTCAAATGTAAGGCAGAGGGCTTGGGTTTAAGATGCATGCTTACATGCATGTTTTAAAACTTGTTTTAAATTTTGTTTGAAATACATGAAACGTGATTTAAACTATAAAGGGAAGAGATATTTTTGAGGTGAATGCAGACACATGAAATACACATGCCTTGCTCGGAAAGACTGAGTGTAGTACAGAAACACTATCAGCATCTTATCCTCAGGGCCATCAGCAATTATTCTCTTCCCAATTAGCATATAAAATTATCAGGTTAAACATGAATCACATTCATTGTTTGGGCTGGGCTAGGAAGAGAACACTGAGCAAAAGAGATGAAAGCGGCCTGCCTGTTTAATTAGAGGGTGAGAGGCTAACTATACTGGGAGCTCTAATTAAAGGTGTGGGATCTAGTTGCTTCCCTTTTCTTGAGAAGCATTTGAGGTGTTCTTGCAGAGGGCTTGGAACGTGTTTTAGTCAGCAGTAGCTTGGGTGGCAAACTAGGTACAATTCTTTGTTATTTTATGTTTTAGATTTCATGCTCTTTATTCTTTTCACTCCTCCATTTCTTCACTTGTGAAACTTTCTTCCCTTCTCTCTCCCTCTTCTCCTCGACCTGTTTTGCTACTTTCCTTTTTAGGTAACTGGAGGACGTTATTGCAAAAATGACAAAGGAAAATGCTTCTGTGTTGTAACTTGTTCTGTCAGTCTCCCATAAGCTGCTGTTCTCATGTTTACCTCCCTGGGTTGGGTTTCTGAAGACAATTGTTTCGTGCTACTAAGTAGAAAGCACTGAGAGGAAACACAGCTTAAGAAAAACTGGTATTTTAAAGTTAAATATTAACCAGATTCAAACAAGCTCAAGCGCATTTCAAGTGAGGTTAACTTGTTGAGCTGTTGAACAAGAAGGAACTCCAGAGTGAAGAATAGGCATGGGGATACTCTATTCAGAGGTACGTGACCATCTTCTGTAGTTACTGACGCTGTTGAAGGTATGGATATTCACTGGGCTTGGTGTGTTCCCTTCGCAGCCTCCCATACACAAGCTTACAGAGATCTGGAAGTTTTTTCCCTCTGGAAGTGTTTTCCTTTGTCTATTACAAGCCGTCAGTAGTACTGTTCATAGAAGCAAAGAAAATGCGGTAACCGGCATAATTATTGTGGCTTCACAAAGCATGCGTTCAACATTTTTTGTTGTTCTGTGTTGAGATCATAATTTCTGAGCATGGCGCAAGCAACGAACAACTTTGCAAAAAGTAGAAAACTCCTTGGCTTATGCTTAATACAGATAATAAAGCTAATGCCTAAGAAAACCTCCTGCTCCCTCCATATTGTTTTAGGAAGGTAATTTTTTTTTATGTTATCTTTATGGGTTTGTAACCAAACTACGGTTCATTTAACATTTACCTGTACTTATAAATTCTACCTAAACGTATTCTGTCATAAATTTCCCGTTTTTATGTGTGGGAACAAATGAGGATTTTGGTCCTTTGTGACTGTGAAAAGAGTGCATTGCACTGGTGTTTCTTTTTCTGGAGATAGCATTACATAGCTGTTGCTTTTAAAGGTTACATTTCTATGTTGAAAGCCACCCTTTTATTTTTAAAAAGCTACTCAATGAAATCAAGTATCTTCTCCTCTTTCAGTATTACAAGGAGCTTGAACCTGTGCATTCATAAGGTGATCGGCTGAATAGACTGTAGCTTATTCTGAAAGGATTTCTTGCCTCTCTCCGGATCTACTACTCTGAGATAGTATTGCAGTGGAAATCAGTGTTGTCTAGATTAATTACACAGGTGTTTATAGAATGTTCAAATATTGTCCATGTTTTTCATGCTTATTAGTTAATATTTTCATATACATTCATTTTCTCTCTTTGAAAATTTTGAGATACAGTTTTCCGGGTAAATTATGGTTCATCTATACAGGATAGAAAGCTAGGGAACTAAAAATAAAGAATTGTAAGTTGCCTTTTCTGAGACGTATGTATTGACTATTAGGGTATTCCTCAGCATCCTAAACGTAATTTAGACTTTCCTGTTCAGTTCATAGCATGCTTTTGGAATAATTTTAGTGCAAAGGAAGAGGCTATGGATTGGTTCAGAATATTTCGACATTACAAAGTGTCTTCTTTTTTTCTAAACAATTGCAAAGAGTTGATGTAATTTAGGCAATCCCCTGGAGTTCTAAAGGAGGAAGCAATTATAAACTGAAATTGCCTTTCAAGTTGCAAGACGGGCTTTACCTTCACCTCCTCTCTATTGGTTGAATGCTCTGTCATTCATACCGTGCCTTTAACCTTTACTTCATGTGTGGTAGAACTTGCTAAATAGCTCGAGGTTTATCACAAACCCACAAAGCTAAGCAGAGAGAGATGCAAGAAACTCTGAAAACAAGCAGACAACTTCAGAGGTGGTAGTTCATCTGGATCTGAGTAAACTACTAGGACCTGACATCAATCATGTTCCACAACTGATTAAAAAAAATCAAAAAATCCGTTCTATAATTGTCCTTCCTGATAGTGAAAATGTTGTTGCTTTTCTTGCACCCCTTATTTGGTGATCTTGTACTGAGTGATCTCAGCCATGAAAACCCTTGCATGTCCTGTGAGTACTTCTCACCTTTCCTGAAGCCTCAGATACTGAACAATTAAATCCTGGTCTGAAAGGCTTGCAGAAGAAGAAGTATTGTAGAAAGAAAGATTTTAAACATGCAAACATTGGCATATTTAATCTTCAAACTCTACTTTCCAGTCTCCAGTGTCTGCCCCTGCTTTTTTTTCAGCTGGGCAGACTGTGCTCTAGTTCATGGTTAGCCATGATGCTATGGCTGGGAAAAGGCACCTCTGGTGAGGGTAAAAGGAGTGTTTGGTGTTGTAATTCTGTTTTTTCCTCCCTTCCATTGTATGTTTTGTGCAATGTCACACTGTCAGGTTCATCCCGTGCACCTTGTCTGAATGCTGGGTGGTGCTGCAGAAGGGTGAGTGAGAGCAGAGGTGAAGGGCTTTGCTCCAAAGAGGCACTCTCTTTCTCTCTACCTAATCCGGAATTGTGGATCCTACTCCCCCTCCCTTCAGACCTGAGCCCACGTCTGTATTGGGTGCAGTGTTTGTTGTGCCAGTGCCGGCTCTGCCCGGCCGCATTGTGGAGATGGAGATGGGCCAGGTCTGCTGGGAGTTCTCTGGGGCGGTCAGTACACTGGGATTTATAAATGATGTGGTGTGGGCAAGAGTAGCCACTCTGTGTCTTGGACTGCAAACCCGTCCTCCAGAAGTTCAGAACCCAGTTCCCACTGATGCTTTCTTCAGAATTTGTTGTTGTGGGAGCACTTGTCTTCCCACACATCCCTAAAGGAGATGCCATAGACATGTCTGTACTCCACGGGCCAGTGCATCTCTGGGAACAAGGGAAGCTGCAGGGGCTCTCCTGGCTGTCCTCCACTGCCATCAGACTTCTTGTAGTTGTGCTCCTTACCACAGCTGAGCACGAGCCCGAGACATGAACTTTGAATTCTTTGGGTATGGCTTGCACCTTGCATGGGAAGCTCAGGTATTCTGAGTACTGTCCCATAGGTTTATTTCTCTCTTGTGTATGATGAATGGACAACAATAACACAGCAACAGTGATAACCATAACACAAATATGAAACTGATTGTTAAGCTGTATCACTACTGAGGCAATCTTCTAACACTGTAGAAAACTGAGCAAGATTTTCCAGTCTTTCATCCTCCAGGCTTTTCTATAGACTTAAAGGAAATATGTTTTCTTGGATTTTAGATGGAACCTACTGTTTGTACCCAACACTGTTCTAATTCCATACTTGGCCTCCCTGCTGATACTCCAGATAGGTGCTGTCTGCCTGTTAGTAAGAAATTCTATGACTGTCTTATGAGCAAACTTTGGAGAATTGTTTAAAACAGTCTTAAGCACAGTTAGTCCTCCTTTAGATAGGGTTGCCAGAGTGACAACCGAAAAAAAGTGAGAGGTGGAAAAGAGATTTGTGGCTGAGGCTTCACAACTACAGAAATCCTGGCACATGCTCAAGCCCCAGCCTGAGGCCAGGCAGGTTTTGTGTCCAATCTGTTGCTACTGGAAGCCTGTTTTTTTACTTAAGCTTATGAATACAAATCTCTTTCTAATTTTCATGCTAAATTTCTTGGTCAGATATGTCACCTTTTTTACCCTGTTCCTTGAAATAAATTGGCTCTTCTTTAACACTGACTCTTTAATTTATTTTGGAACACCTACAATGCTGTCTCTCCCTAGCCCAGCTAAGCAAATCAATCTTTCTTCAGGCTCTTCATATTCCTCAGTTGTAGAGATGTTTCATGCTCCTGCCATAGTCTGATCTCATTTTTGGACCCAAGTGACAAGAACTCTATACACTATCCCAGTTAAGCATCCTCTATAACATCTCTTTCTGTGAGAGATACTGTCTAATATAGCATTTAGCTTTTTTAAACAAGTGACTGATAGCCACCTATTTGTAATTTTTTCTTATCTTTATACTTTCCTAACACATTTTTTCTGAATCCTTATTGTTATTGAGATCAGTATCATGAACTTATTGTTGTTTGTATTGCTTTGCTCCTTTACTCAAATATCCTGCTACTGTATTTGCTCTTCCAGCCATGGAGTCATGTTTGCCAATTTGGGAGATATATTATGAGTTTGGTCTGTGGGACTTTTCATCTTTCTTTGACTAAAAGGTATTTTCAAGAATACAAAGCAGCAGAGTGGGCCTCAAAAAAATCCCATACAAATGGGAAAAACGTTTGTGTTGCTTTGTTGTTTCTTCCTCTAAACATTAATGGAACATGCTAATGCAGACAGCATAATTTCTACAAAGAACCCCCACTCCAGGGGATTAATAATGAGCAAAAAATAAAAAGTAATGATCAAAAAAACCCCTTTAAATACATCAGTTACCCAGGTATTAGTTGTTGGAATGGATGAGAGCTGCTTCCTTACATTCTCTGTGCCCTGGATGTTGTCTGAGAACAGCCAGTTTCGGCAAGTGAAAGAGCACTTGTGACTTGTGTGTGCTGGTCTCTGTGCATGACTTCAGTCCCAAATAATGTAGTCTCTTAGGGAGTGATCTGTGTGCCGTCATTGCTCATGGCTCTAGAACGGAGTTTAGCAGTAGCGTAAGGTTTAGAAAAAGATCCCACGGGTCAGTGAGAATATCAGTCAGAAATACCTTGGCTTTAACCACCTAGCAAGTAAAAGTCTTGGAGGCAGTACGGAAGGAAAAGCAAAAAAGCATATTCTTTGGTGCCATGAGCTACTGAACTAGCAAGAATCAGTCTAGAAAGGAGCAAATTTGTATGATAAATGACTGGGATTTGAGCAGATGTTCAACCAAAGAGCAAATCTCCTGCGTCTTTAAATAAGCAAACCAATACCTAAAATCAAGAGGAGTAGGGAAATCAGAGGTGCAGACAGACTCCACATGATCATCTCTTTCCTGGACATGAAGATACAGTACTAGACACCAACATGACAGAGAACAAGGCTCTAGAGAAAACAGATCTTTTAGATGGCACCTGTGTGCAAGTCACACCAAAAGGGGTTTGAAAGGTTTTTCTCCTCAAAATCATTAAAGCAGTTCTGGTTCTGGTGAAATGCAAAATACCAAATGGTACACGTTGGCTTCTATATAAATTCAGACAGATGTGCAAATTTAAAATATGGTATGTGTTCTTTGCAGATTTTTGTCTGACATAATAAAAACAAAACAAGAAGTAGTGCAAGGTCTGGTAAGCATGTAAATACTTTCTTTGGAAACGAATCACGTCTCTTATGCAGCTGTCCAGAAAACGAAGCAGTAATGATGGTGGAGATAAACCTGTGTTGTAGATCAAGGTCTGGCTGAAAAAGTGTAAATGAGATGAATATTTTTAAGGCAGGAAGGCGTGGGGGTAGGGGGGAGGACAGAGGGGAGGGAACTAACTGGAGGAGTGAGGAAAGAGCTCAGAGTTCAGCACCAGACCTTTTTCATGTAGAGTATTTAGGATGTGGAAAAAAAGGAGAATGGAGAGGAAAAACTGCAGATAATATTTAAAGAAAATTTCTATTTTGGAAAATGTTGGGTAAAATCCTCAGTATCAAAGAAAAGAAAGGGACTTATTCTCTTTTTGACTGAAGAACTCAAATGCTACCAGTCTGCCCCACCTCTAAATGTTAGTTTCTGCCTGTGTTAGGCTGTTAGACACTTGTAGTAGTCCTGCCACGCTCAGCTCCTCCTTAGTCTGAATTTTTGCTCCTTGAGAGGGAAGGAATTGCAGTTTAGGTCAAGGATGTGTAGAAATACAGAGCGAAGATCTGACCAGCAAGCAGTTCTCAAAAGCCAAGCAGGATCTGACCCATGGGCACACAGGCATGTATTTTCTAGGTACTTCAAGGTCTAGAAAAGAAACATTGGTGAGGGCTTGGTTTTTCAACTTTCACCTGAAGTGTGGTTCTCTTCTGGGAATGGATGAGTCAGGAGTGGTTCCTTCCGTTCAGCAGTGTTCAGCCAAAGGGAAAGCCTGATGTAAACTTGGGGATATGGGCTTGTTCTTGCTCGCTGCTCAATACAGTGACCAACTTCTGTTGGAATGGAAGCCGGTTTTGGTTTGTTGGTTTGTTGGTTTGTTTGTTTGTTTGTTTGTTTCCTAATGGCTGCAAATAAACAGGATTTATTTCTTGGATTACAGAAATAGCATCCAAAATGAACAGAAAATACGTTCCACTGTGCACAGGCTGTGACTTTAGGGCTGAGGGCTGAGAGCTACGTAGCAGCTGCAGGAGTGTCTCCTACCACCATCTTCTGGAAGGCACCAAGAACTACAGCCTCTGTCAAGTATTTTAGCATGTGCAAGCAGTAAGCCAGAATAGGAAGTATAGACGTCTTAGTGAAACATGTGCTCATTAATATTATCTTCTTACTTCAGCCCATCTGCCAGGCAGCTTATAACAACGATTTCAATAAAGTTCATCTCCTTTTGGAGGGCAACAGCAACTATCTGAATGTCCAGGACAGCTTCAGTGGAGACACCCCCTTAATTTGTGCATGTAAACAAGGAAATAACAGGATAGTTAACTATCTTCTTAGAAAACATGCTGATGTCAACCTCAGAAATAAGGTAAGTGGCCACTGACTCTTCCTTTGCAGTGACTGTTCTTTCAGATTCTTGGAGTGCCAGCGGGGACACTGGCAAGCACAGACAAACCTCAAGTTTGTTTCCTACTGAGGCATATGTGGAGAAACAGGCGGAACAAAAAAGCTTCTCTGTTTATTTTGGGGCCCTGTGTCCAGCTCCATTGTGACAACCTGTAGCAAGTTTACCACCGTAGCACAAAACTTTACAGACCTGCCCTTTAGTTGCTCTGGTATATTTAGTATTCAAAGATATTTTTAAACTCTGTTCTCAATAGGAATCTGTGGTGGTTATTGCTACTTTCCTGTATTTCTCTGATGTCCCAAAGGAGATGTCCCAAGGTCTCACATGTCCTTGCTTCAGTAGCCAGCACCTCCATAAGAAGGGGGGCTGTGGCAATTCCTCCAGCTGGTTTAACTTGCTGTGTGGCAGCAGCAGTCACGTGAGATACCCACACTCTCCTTTGAATCTCTACATCCAGGTCCAAGCTTGCCGACATACACATGGAATCCTTTGGATCCCACATCCTCCTTGCACATGTAGTCCAATTTCCATGACACTCTATGTGTTAAATGTGCTTCTGCTTGAAGGAAGCAAGATGCATGTGTCTATTTCTGCTTGAAAATGACAGGAGATTTTCTATTAGATAGTCTAAAAGAAAGCTTGTGGAATTTAAAATGGTCTACTCTTCTCAAAATTAAACAAAGTGAGATCACTGAATCTGGTACTAATCAGAGTTATTTTATGTTTAGAAGGACCGCACTTGCCTCCATTATGCTGTGAGAAAACGGTTTACCTTTCTTGACTATGTGCTCATCATAATCCTCATGCCAGTTTTGCTTATTGGATACCTTCTCATGGTGAGTCTGGATGGGAGCAAGAATGACCCTGTATCTTTCCCCTGATCACATTTTTCATGGCAGAATTTCAGACCAGGAATCTCCATAGAATATGGACTGCTTTCTTAAAGCAAGTCTGAATGTGTTCAACAGAAGGAGCAGGGATTTTGCTGTGAATGTAGTTGGTGAAGGAACAAAATTGTATTACTGCATCAGACTGACATTTCCAGAGACCACTCCTCTGTTTGGAAAAAACACGGTATTTAACACAAATGTACTTAAGACTATATGCAGATGAACTGTTTTACTGTGTTACTCGTTCTCTTGCACCAAACAGGTCTCAAAGACAAAACAGAATGAACACTTGGTCAAGATGTTGCTTAGAGCTGGAGCTGATGTGAATGCTACAGACTCTGTAAGTGGGTTTATACAAATGCAAATGTGGCTCACATGCAGGAAACCATACTAAAAACAGACTACAGAACCTTCTAGCAACATAGTTGGAGTAGGAGCATCAGGGACTGAACTGACTGATGATTCAGTGAGGATTCAGTGTTTCCCCTTGACACTTAGGCAATAGATTTATCCTATATACAGAAATAATTCCCCACTGATCAACTAATCCTCCCTTTCTGAACAATGCCCTTATGAGAGAATCCAGGCAAACTGGGCTGAGGTACTTAAGTATTAAATACCCAATTCTGTAAAGATTCTAGAGATATAAGCATCTGAGTTTATCAGCTTTTATAAGTTTTTGAACTGGAACAGATTTGTGGGCTACAGGGCAAGACCCTGTATCTTCTCTTGTTCTTCAGAGTGTGCTGATCTGCCATATATAGAGTTATGTATCCAGTAGCCTACTTGAGTATGGTAAAAGCTCCTCTCCTCTAAGGCAGAAAAGGAGAAACCCCAATTTTTCAGCAACCAAATTCTAAAACACTGAAGTGCAAGCAAACAGTATTGTTTAAGACATGGTTTCTGAGATCAAGATCATGTAACCCTCTGTAATTATTGGCTTCCTGCCAATGTATTCAACCTGTTTTAGCAGTTGCATCCCAGGGAAGGAATTTTTTTTTGTTGTTCATATTGTTCTCATGGTAATGTATTTGTTTTACTGTGTAGTGTATTGTGACAGGAAATGGTATGTGTGTTTTGCATCCAGCTGTTAGGGGGAAACTGATCAGGCTACAAGTAGTCCTATTTACCTAAGGTCTACTAAAGAAGTCATAGAAATAAAATTCCTCTGCTTCTGTTTCCCTTCAGTCTGGCAGCACAGCCCTTCACTATGCTTGTGAAATGAAAAACCAGGCAGTCATTCCTCTACTGCTTGAAGCTCATGCAGATCCTTCTATAAAGAATCAGGTAAGAAGGTGAAGTTGATGACTGCATTTGCTTATCATGGTGGTCAACCAGTAAGTCCACTGTAGGCCTTAGCTGGTGCACAGCAGTTTAAAGGAAAAGATGCACAGCTTCCTGGCAGCCAATTCAGTTCCTGTTTGGTATGAAACATTTGCTCCATTGCCTTTGTTGACAAGAGCAACTTCAAGATATGAATCCTTCCCTGCTGGATTTCTACCAGTAAATGCTGCCTGCATGTCCCCTGGCTTAGCACATCTCTTAGCTATCTTTGCGTTACCTCTTCTTAGCTCAGAGCTACTCTACAGTTGTTCCTAAGATGTAGGTTGCAGGGGAAAGATAAAAGTCTTCCTAGGTGCTTTCTGTACTGTTGAGCACCTTCTTCTGAGAGGCTAAGTCAAGCTGCTTCTGTCACCAGAACAGCTCAAGTGCTGCTGAAATCAATATTGACCTGGGAGTATCTGCACTGAGTTGAGGTGAGCACTGTATTATCTATGTTGCTCTTTAAATCAAATCTTAGCTGAGCTCTGTACATTTGGATATTACTCCCAGGAAACAGTGGAAAGGCTTTCCCTACTGGAGGGGAGGTCTCTGTCCCTGTCTTCAGCCAGAGTAATATTAGACCCAGCATGTCCTGAAACTTTTGTTTTAGAGCAGAAGTGACAGGGGACCTTACACAAGTGGCAAAGTCAGAAAATCTCTTTGTACTTGACCCATATCTATCACATTGCAATATATTTCATGTGTTTCTTTCAGGATGGGGAGACTCCCTTAGAAATAGCAAGAAGATTACAGTTCCACAACATCGAAAGCATGATAAGAAAAGATTCTTAGCCATCAAGGACTCTCAGACATGCAGAAAATTACCTCATCTGACAATCCACCTTTCACAACAGCAGAAGTCCTGCAGAGGAGGAGGGCTGATACTTGATAAAGACTCAATCCACATCCACCCCTTCCTGGCTGCAGACTTGGACAATTTTGTGTGAGATTTGTCAGTACCCCAAGGCCATGTGTGGGCTGAAAGAAGCTCATTTTATTCTACTAAGCCATGAATTATTGCAATAGTGTTCAAAATATTGCCCTTCCCATCTGCTTCATCAGTTTTATTACTTGACTTCTGCAGACTGTGGATTTTGAAAGCCAGCTGTAAAATACCTGGAAGCCTAAACATTGCATATGATGATTGGCAGCCAAAGCAAAAATAAAATATCCTTTAGTATGTGTGTTACTTGTTCCGTAGGGTAACTAAACAATATGTTACAGCAGTTATAGAAGGTCTGGTACCCTTCCTCTCAGTATTTCTCTTCCTACAGTGGGAGTGGCTGGGAAAACAGATCTCTCAGTGGAGCACTTCCTCCCTTCATCCTTCTTACAATTTTCACACACCTTAATTCTCACTGTGTTGTAACAAGGGTAGGATTATCTTCTTCTTTTTTTTATCTAAGAAACAGCAAAAAGAGATTCAATGCCTTGGTGGAGACCATAAAGAAAGTAAATTCCCAGATCACTTTAATACATTACGAAATAGTAAAGGAAGTATGTTTGGCTCAGTAGAGAAACAGGTCTCTTGACTACCTTTCCAGTATAAACAACGTACTAAAAGGAAAAAAGAGCCAATAAATGAAGTGCTGCTGATGGAAACCAGATGTATCCTTCCCATGGGACTAGACAGCATAGCATGCTGTACAGAGTGGTGCATGCAGCAGGGGATAATACCAATCATAATAATAATATATTCATGAGTCTTCTCTTGCATAAGTGAAGGCAGAAGAAAACCTGCAGTGATAAGCAATGTATCAAAGTGGCCCATTGCTTTGTGATTTAATAACAGAGCAATAAAAAGGAATCTCCTTTCATACGCTGCTGTATTGTGCCTTCTTGGTCTAATGGATCTTTATTTTTGTTGACAAGTTTGGCCTTTTCCTGTAAGCTGTCAGAAGTGCAGAACAACATTGCTAATGGGCGCTACAGCAGATGCATGGACAAACTAGGGTACTTTTCCTGTGTTGCAAAGACAGATATATTTTTCAGTGTAATTATTGTATTGGATGTCAACTCCAACTACAAAGGGTCTTGGCTGGACAAGATGAGCTTGAGGCTGCAGCCAGAAACACCTCACGAAACAAAGCTCCTTGTTGGAGCCTGTAATAATGAACACTTCGTGTGCAACCTGGGGACAGACACCCCAGATCAGCTTGTAGGTGAGAAGAGGGGAGGCACTTACATGGATTATGGATTACACCATCTCCTAGCGCTAATGGCTGGAAAGGGAAAACGTCCCACTGCTTTCCCATGTTTTAGGAACTGCTTGAATGAAGAATGGCCCAGACACAGAGCTGTGTAACAGTGAATGCTGACAGTTCAGAGTGCTTGTGACAGCTTCATTGCCAATGTGAAGAATAATTTATACGGTGGAAGCTGTACTGCCTGGAGAGCACCTTGCTGGATGGGTCTACATCTTCTTATTCTACAGCTGCCATCCGTGGTCTTTGAAATTGTGAGGGGTTCAGAGTGTGTGAGCAAACATTTGGGTGATTTGTAGGCATGGAGGGCAAAGGAATACTTCTATGAATTTTTTGAGGTTGGATTGCTCAATATTTGGTAGTCATCTCTTGTCTGCTCAGTTTCTTGTGCTTGAAGATCTCTTGGTTGTGTTGACATTAAAGGGTAACTTGAGGAGGGGAAAAAAAAGCCAGGTGATCAAGGAGATCAATAATTTAATTTAAACAAAAGTGTTCACTTCAACAGAGAAATGATCAAATCACACTTTTGGGTCTCCATAGGAAGACAAAAATTTGGCATGAGAATTCTTCAATTGGGTAAATAAGATATATATGAGAACAACAGAATTTAGGCTTGGGAAAATTAGTCTTGTAGAAATAAAAACTGTTGAAATTCAGTGATCTCTGCAGTAGGTACTCAAATATATTCATGTTTTCAGCTTTCATTCTTATATACCTCAAACTTCTCAGGAAGACAGCAGTCACAGTAACACCATGGAAAACCTCAAATTTTGAGGAAAGCAAGAAATAAATAAGAACAAATAAATACCTATACAGGTATCCATTATGTGTGTCTGTATGTTTACCTCTTCCCCAGATATCACCCTTATTGCCAAATAGAAATTTTCGAGGTTTTTACAATTGACACTCTGCTCACGGTTTCAAAAATATTTTTTTAGTAGTTCAATGATTTTCAGATACATTTTCTCAGTTGCATCAAGGCCCCAGATGAAATCAAGATGTCCCCATGAAGGAAAATTCTCATGGTAAATGAGATTAGTAATCCGAGGAAGTAGCTTTGCCATGTCTTTTGGATCTGCAAATGTGTCCTGTCCACCGCTCCAAACAGCAGTTGGTGTCTTTATCTCCTCTATCTTGTACACAGGAGGAGCAGTCTGTAAGACAGGGAGGAGACCTGAGTGAATGCTGTTGTATCAGAAGTCGTGTTTAGAGAAAGGTTTCTGTGCAAGCGCCTCTCTTTGTCCTCTGCTTCTGCACTGCCTACAGTAAAACCATAAGGACGAAGGCCACCCTCTAATTGTTCATTGCCCTAACCCCATTCCCTTTCTATGGAATGACCCATCCTATTCCTGTTCTTTCTGTAAAGCATGGCTAAGGGTCATCTTGCAGTTCGACCCCAGCTTGTGCTTTTCAGAGGTGTGCGCGTGGAAAGAACAGTGTCAGTATTCATCGGTCAAGGACTGTGGAGATTTTTCCTGTGTGTGTTCAGGGTGAGGAGATCTATAAGTTTTTTGGGGTGCATGGAGTACAACTTTTGGTCTTAGTTTTTATGCTTAGAACTTTAGTGGAAATGAAATAATCTGGTCATTTATGATTTCACTCTAGAAAATTTCTGAATGTACAAGATAGATGTGACTGATTGTAGCTCTGGAGCATTTCTGTTTGTGAAAAACAGCCTTTTGGTACAGCACAGGACACTGCAAGTCAAGTGTGCTGGTTAAAAGTGAAAATGCTAGTCCATTGGAGAGGTCACTGTAGCTGTGAGATCCATTTCCTCTCTTAAAGGAAAGGCAGATTTTGAGGATTTTTGGGGAAGTGAAAGCTCTGTACTCACCCAGTCCTAGGACTTGGGTGCGGTTCCTATTCATTTATGGAATGACATGTAAGTTGACATGTCTTTGGGCACATCCTGGCATCAGTAGGGCAGGCAAAATGAACTTCTGTTAATTGTCTGTAAGGGTCTATCTCTGCCTTGTTTGTGAACAGACTTTTATGTGTGCGTGATTCAGCTGAAACATTCTCTCTCTCCCTTGTTAGTACTCACGGGTGCTAAGATTTGAATTTTTCTATTCCTAGTTTTACCGAGACCCAAGAGTTCTGAGGGAAGCCATTTTGCCTTACCTGGTTGTATTTCTTCATGTTTTCCTTAGAGCCATAGTCGTAAGCTTGAAACTGGTCTGTATGTGCTAGCTGTTAAAAGAACAGACAAAATAAAAGTGATGAGAGATGAAGAAGTAGAGTGCAGAAGGCATATTCCTGCCTGTGAGTTCAGTCGAGACTCAGGTGACTGAGAGTTACTCCCACACCTTCCTCTGGTTGCAGGCTTCCAGGGTACTGAGGACAGATCATAAGGTAAGTGGCATCATTGCCTTTTCTCTTGCTAGCTTTCTGTCCTGATCCTTATATTCCACCCTTGGTATGTTTTGTTACCTAAAATTTCTTTTTACTACCTTAGGTAACTAAAGTTGGGGTCCCTGTTTGTCATGCACAGTTGGGTTTAGTTGTCACATGGAAAGAAAGCCTGAATGTCTATAATGTATCAGGGCTATTACAAGTCTTGTGTGATATGCCATGCAGGACGGGTGAGTGAATACTTGGATTTTTTGTTTGTTTTGGTAATTTAATTTTTTGTACAAACGTGGCAAGTAATTTCATTTGTGAGTGGTGTGTAATAAAGGGTGAGAGAAACCCAGCATCTGTCAGTTTAGAAAACGTTTGCTTCAAGGATTTAAGTAGCTGGGTATGTGCTAAAAACCTGCATGGTGCATTGTCTTTGCTATTCTATCTTCCTGTATCTGTGTTTGTTTTGTATCCACTTGATTTTGTTAGAGGCTGGTGAAACAGACCATCGAGTCGCTAGCTGTCCATGGTTTGTGTCCATTTCCCGGCTAGATGTATCCTGTGGAACTGACTGCTGGGAATCTTTGTCTTCAGGAGCACATCTGTATTCTAGAACATATTAAATATGCAGGTGCTCATGGCAGTAGGTGAGAAGGTATGATGGTCAGTTTCCAAAATCCAAAGCCTCTGGATTTCCCTGTAGGCTTTCAGTTGTATGAAAAGCAGTAGTAAGAGATTGTTTACATGTCATGCACAGTTATACCTGTCGCCAATGAAAAATGTTCTGTACTGATGTTCCAGCTGGGGAATGTCCTACGTACATATCCACTCGACTCTGGAGAGAAAGCAGAAATTTTATAAAGACAGAGATCCAGTGCTGTGACAGAATAAAACTGTGAAGAAAGCAAGTTTCTAATATTAAAGAAGTCATCTTACAAAACATTTTTAGGGTTCTGTTAAGGAGATGTTCCAATTCCGTCTCCCTGGATTCTTCCTCAGCTATGTTATCTTGCTCTGAGAAGCACATTAGCGACTTAAGCAAGGCAGGAAATATCTCTAATGGTTTAGCTCTGCAATTCAAAAGCTGCAATTGCTTTTGCATTGAACCTTTGATTCTAGCTGCTTTCCCATATGTGCTTTTAAAAAGTATTATAGATGAAAAAAATGGGCCCAGTTGTTGCAGATACTGCAGTAATAAACATTATACAGGCCAGCTTCTGCATACTTTGGCCACTGTAAAGGGGATTGGCACCACAGTGTCCATATATTGGCAAGCAGAGGGAAAACTCTACTGTCTCTCCTGTCCCCTCTGACTGATGCACAAATGTTTGTGAATCCCACTGTAGGTGTGCTGCACTCCTCAGCACAGTGGAAGGGCTTTCTGTAGTTCTACACCTTGTGGATTGAGCTGTTGAGCCCAGTTCAAAGGTCAAAAAAACCTGGAAAATGCCCCTTACAGTAGTTCTTTGGGACAAAGTTTCAGTGCAAATAATCTGAAAATTGGGAAGAAAAAGAGGGTTTTTTCCTGTCTTTTATCTATTTCAGTGTTCAGAGGACCCTAGAGTCTATATGCTAAGGAAGGAAACTGGCAACCCATGCCAAGAAGTCTGACTCCATCACTCATTGTCTCTTTTCAAAGAACATCTGTGTGTGACAAAAATATGGTTGGCTTAGCCCCACAAGAGGGTATATCCTGACACATGCAATATAGCTCCAGTTTGAACTCCGTTCTTTCTTTCTGGCATTGGAATGTGCCTAGCTGTTGGTCCCACCCATCACTAGCCCTAGCCATGTTGCCACTGCTGACAGTACACAATGTCCTGGCATTCCTTCAGTCTGCTGAGAACTACGCTGTGGTTTGTGTACGTTTACATGCGTGACGGTAACTAGACAAGGATAGAGTGCACAAGTGTAACTGCCAAAACCTCTTTAGTTTCGCTGTGAGTAGGTGTTCTTGCATATACTTACTGAGTTGATGTTTTTTACGCTGCCTCCAGCTATGTAACAGAGAACATGGGCACAAAACTTATCCAGGCTTGTACAGAACTGTGTCACGGGTCCTTTCAGAAATTCGATCTGGTGTGCGGCTCCTTTGCAGCCAAGTACTAACTGAAGGAAAGGAAAAGTGCAACACCTTTTTTTCTTGTTACAGATGCATTTTATGCAGAAAATTGTTGCTAATATCCTAGCCTTCCTAACACAGTATTCAAAGAGTGCTGGAACAGCTTACCCCTCACAGTACCCCTTAAAACACCCTCTTCCCCACAGTAAATCATTTATTCTTCCTCCTTCATATTACTATAGCAATCCTCGAGGAAGCTATCCTTCCATTTCTAGTGTGCTGACCTTAATGCCTACTCATTTTTAAAGTCCTAGAGATTGTCACTTCTGTTACTGCTGTTCTGGCGTAGCTCCTCCTGCATGAGGCCAGCAAGATTTTAAACAGCAGGAGTACTAAAACAGGACAGAGTTTCACAAGTCTCCTACTTCACCGGGAGCTGCTGCTACAAGCTCTGTATCCTGACTGTTTTCCCCACAGAGTTTGGGAACAGACTTTTCGAGAGCACTCAATTAATTCCAAGCTCAGTGTCAGCATGTCACTTGTTTGGGAACACTTGGTCTCAGGCTGAGTGAACCCTGTGAAGGTTAGTCAGGCATTGGACCTCTTAGAAGAAAAAAACAACATACCCTGAGCAGTGGTCCAGGAAGATTTGTTAACTTAACCAGAGGGCTCGTAGCATGTGGGCATACAGTTACTGGGCCCAGAGCAAAGAACACTTTAACTCGTTTAGCCAGCTCAGGGTATGTATAAAATGCTATGAAGCCTGCAAACACAGAAGAGACAGCCTGAGTTAGTGAAGATATCCTTCACAGACAAATTAAATACATAAACAGCAGATAGCAAACAGAAATTATAGTAGATTTGCAGCCCATTGTCTGTTGTTTATGTTTGTGCTGCCTGTTTTACTTAAGGAAAGTGTTGAAGCTAACTCCTGAAACTAATTTTATTTGGGAGGCAAAGTTCATTTTAAGGTTTAAAGCATGTCTGGGCACTGTCTTTATCAGACCAGTTTTTGTAGGCAACATGTCAGTGAGGTTTTGAAAATAACATCAATTCCCTCTAAAGTTCAAGAAATTCTCATAAAAAATGAGTTTTTCAAATTAGAGTCTTTAAAGATCTATGCATGCTTATGCTTTTGTGAAACTATAGAATAATTAGGTGAATACTGGGAGCTTTGAGTGTTTTCAACTGATTGTTTGCATCACAGGCAGATGAAGAAAACCTAGATGTTTGGTTTGTTTTGCCATGAGGGTCCTTAAATACTCTTATGAGAAGCAAAGAAAGAAAAGGTCAGAATTTGTGACAATATATGATTTTTCCACACTTCCTTCTTCTTTTTTCTGGGTTGTTTACACTAATAACTGGCAGTGGCTCCTTTCTAATCAATGTGCATTCATGGATCTTACACATAAACCATAAACATCAAGAACTTTCAACCGATGCTAAAAGAAAGTTAGCTGCATTTAGAGGCCATGAAATGAGTAATGACAAAGGCTGGACCTCATTTCATTCCAGAGAATACTCATTTCATTCCAGAGAAAATAAACTATTAATGTTTTTGCTTTCCTAATTTTTGGTCTCTGGCACTATGTTTTTAAACAGCAATGTTCAAAAACAGTTATAGCCACTCACGAGCTACACTTTAAATTATAAGATTGACACTAAGTCATGACTTAGTAATGTTGAGGTTATTTTCCCTTGCCTTCAAGCAATTTAATTTAAATAAATGTATTCATTTAAATTATGTATTATATGGGCTGTTTTATCTTTTTAGATTTTCCATCCTGTTCACAAGAACAGGCTCCCCAGGGCAGTGGTCACAGCACCAATTCTTGAGTTCAAGAAGCATTTGGACAGTGCTCTCAGGCACATGGCATGAACGTTGGGGCTGGCCTGTGTGAACACTGGGGCTGGCCTGGGCAGGGCCAGGAGTTGGACTTCAGTGATCCTATGTCCCTTCCAGCTCAGGATATTCTATGATTCTATGATTCTAATTGTTGGTCTTAATACAAAAGAAGAACTTAATGAAAATCCTGTTGCTGAGAAAAATATCATATACCAGTACCAGAAGTACTCAGTAAATGACCATTTCTATGTCTGTAATTATTTAAAAAGTTGAATTATCACTGCATCTTCTATCAAGTTTATTTGCTTCTTAAGGGTAACCAAAGCTGATTTTAGAAAAGTTTTGCATATTTTCCAAATCTCAGCTGAGAAAAATCTCTATGTTTTTCTACAAACAAGAAAAACAACAGAATCAATGGGGAGAGTCACCTACTGATCAAATAGGAACACAAATGGTTGTAAATAATTCTCCTGACATTACCTGCAGTTGACCCTTCAGAGTGACCAATATAGTAAACATCCTTCTGTCCGGTTTTATTCATGATGAAGTTCAGCTCTGCTGGAATATCGTATTTACCCATTTCATCGAAGCTACGGGGAGAAACACAAAAAGCTGGCAGACAATTTGACTATCACAGTGTGAGTTACTGATTGTCAGTTTTGTTCATTGCACCAAGCAGGACCCATTGAAGGAGGAGGTTGCACACTGTGTCTGCATCCTTGCTTGAGCTGGGGAAGTGGGCAGAGGGGTGCAGCTGTGCAGCCTGGCTGCCTGATGCCTTGGGCTCTCCGTGGAGGAGATGCCAGTTTCACCTGACTGCAGCCCTTGGGGAACTGAATTTAATCAGTGCTTTCACCTGTATAGGTTACAAAACAGATTTCTCTCTTGGTTGAATTCAAGTGTGAGCGCTCAGATTTCTAGACAAGGCTGCTCAGCGTGTTCCAGCTGAGGTTCTTGCTCTCCCTCTCACAGTATGGTCTCCCTTTTCCTCAGCATCCCATTTCATTTCTCAGTCTCTGAAATCTCTTCCCCAGCTCATGCTCCCAACTCTGAGTAGTAGTGAGCATCCATCTTTGTCTGGTTCTTTACTCTCCTGGGCTGGTGTAAATCCTGTTCTGATGTTGGTTTAGGCAAAAGCCAGCAGGCTGAAGCTATCTAGTCCCCTTGGAGTTTCTGTGTTGAGTCTTTCTCTCTCTACTGAGTACCTGAAGTGCCAGAACTCTTTCTGGCAGGGCTTAAGGGTCTTGTGTTTTAAAGACCAAGTGTTCCCTCTGCTGTTTCCCAACCAGACATCATAGCCGGCATCTGCGAGGATGAAGCCCAAGCTGTTGTTGGGCAGGTTGGAAATCCAGTGAGTAGCATCTCCTAGAAAAGCATGCTGTAGGAACACTGCAGGCCTTTGCCCTGAAAAAGATTAAAATATTCTTATATTGGAGCAGCAATTAACGTGTATTTAATACTGGAGTGCAGAGTTCAGTTTGTGAGAGTTTTCCTTCTTCAAGAAACTCCCAGGAGAACTATACACAGATATTCTTTTGAGAAACCAGAAGGATTTTTTCCATGCAAGCAGGAACCATTTTATGACATTTCATAACCATTTTATGGCAGGTCTGGCAAATAAGAATTTACTGAGGATGCCTGTCCTATCTCCTCTTACACTGGAAAGCCAGCTTACAGCCCCTATGCTGTAAGGCCCCTGATCTAACTTGGTTAGCCTTACTTTGAGAGTCGGGATGGTCCAAATGGTCTCCAAAGGAGATCCAGTTTGGGAAAGGCATCCAAATAAATTATTATATAATACTAACAAGGATTAATAATCAAAGTAGCAGTACCCAGGGTACCTCAAATTCCAGCTAGAAATTTTTATTTAATTCAGAAAATATGATTAAACTGATGAAATGCATTTGCTTTGATCAACTGATGACCTGATTTCTTACCTCCTTCCTTAAGAATATCTCTGTCCTTCAGAAGCCTGGGAATTAATATTCATATGCCTAACCTCAGAGGCTTTGTTGTAAGCTGCTATTTTATATGTATATTATTTAGGTTGTTAAGGCAAAACCTCCCCAAATCCAGTTTACCAGTCTACCTGCCAGATCATTTGAGGGGAAAAAAAACCTCAACCCTTGGATGTAACAAAATTATTAGGAAAGTCTGAAATAAGGACAGAGATACTGAATGTGTGGACTTCAGATGGATTCAGTATTCGAGTCACTTCTGACTAGGTGCTCTTGTGGAGATGGAAAGGTATGGAACATGCCATTGCAGGTGCAAAGGGGAAAGATGGGGAATCCATGTAAGAGCTGGCTCTCAGACCTTCCTTGTGTCCTATAACTGTGTCACACCTGTATTTCGGTCATTCCTCCCAGAGGGAATTCTGTAAACAGCAAGAATGTATCCATCCTCTGTTGTAACTTCATATTCCTCGCTGGGGTATCCATGATATCTGATAATTTCACTCTGTGGAAATCCAAAGGAGAGTTTGTTAACGTGCCTGTTGTCCTGTTCTGGAGCCTAACCAAGATGAGCAGTGCAGATGTGGGATGTGCTGTCATGGTAGTGCAAGGCCCCAGCCATAGAGACCATGGCTGAGAATAAACATTACAGGCCTTGTAAAAAGATGAAGCAAAGTCCTCTTCAGACCTGTTTAGATGGTTGTCTGGTGTTTAGCCCCCTATTACAGAACAAAGCAGAACTGTGCTGTGTGACCCACTCCCTTCTGGGAGATAGTTTGTCATGTTATGCAAGGCTGACACAGATTGTACCTTTCTACAGATTAAATATGCAGCCATATCTGTATAAGACAGTGCCAAAAGCTGTGAGGATTGTCCACAATGAATCCTTTCTTGCCAAAGTGTGGTTAGGCAAGCCATGCAGGCAAAGCAAACAAGGGTGGAGATCTTGTCAAAAGAACTAATGGGACCACCTACACCTAATTTTGCATGTACTCTGAGGAAATCTTTGGTGACTCAGGGCAAGGCATCTTTGATCAGTTTGCATTGTGAGAATCTGAAGAAGGGGTTCAACCTCCCTTACCACTGTTCTGAGCAAACAGTTTGTTAGGGAAGGGCAGGCCTTTGCTTCACTTGAGATTAGAAACCAGCCCTTGCCTCCACTGCAAAGGAATTCTTCTCTGTGGCAGCCCAGACTGTTTGGATAGGAGAATCAAGGTTTCTTCCAGGCTAGTGCTGGAGGGTTTTTTGCTCTCTTGCCAGGTTTGCACTCCTCCCCTTATGCAGTAGCCTGAAATACCAACATGTGTTGAGAAAGCTGACTGCAAACAGGTATCATGAGGCATGACACAGCTCCGCATTTATCATATATCTGTTGGGGTTCACCCTAAACGCAGGCAGCAAAGTCTGTTGTTCAGTTTGGTATGGACTGGAGCATGTAGTCTGTGTCTGTCCACAGTCCAGGGCTCAGTCTGGCTGCTGTATTCAAAATTCCGTAGTCTGGATCTCCAGTGCCCCTCAGGAGGTTCTGGGGAGCTGCCTAGCCTTGGAAGCAAAGGTAGCAGCCAGCAGTTCCCATTTCTGCATGTCCGTCCTCATGCAATGTGCAAGTGGCACATCTCATCTGTCCCTGGCACGTTCAGAGCCGGCCCTCATTGTGGGAGGGACCCTAAGGCAGTGGTTTTGGAAACAGCAGGCTGGGGAAATAGGAAGTGCAGAAGGGGCTCTTCTTAGCTTTCCAGACAAGGACTGTTAGTTATGCAACTGGAAGAGAAGCTTTGAAAAGGTAAAGAAGGTGACCAAACTTACAACATTCATGAAGCATTCGGGGTTGCGACTCTTCTTGCAGCGGCTTGTGTCAACGCCTGGAGTGGAGGCTGCTGTGAATCCCGCTGAAAAGGCAATTCCCTGGGAGCAGAGCAGCACGAGGAGGCACCACATCTTGGGGCTGTGTGGAAGAGCACATGCAGGGGTGTTTGTGTTAGGAAGAGACTGGTGTGGAATTCCACAGGAAGACCCAAGAGGAGAATCTCCTGAAGGTTGCCCAAGGTCTGTTCCCCAAGGGCTGCCAGAATAAGAACGTGTGTGAGGAGGGGCTGTCTACAGCTCACCCTGTTTAACAGGTAGGGCTGCAGAACAGGAGAGGAAAGCACCTGGGTGTACCATGCAAGAATATGCCTGAGCGCTCTGCAGATTACAAGGGAACTGAGGTTTGTAGACAGGGCCAGCTCTTGGCGCGAGCCTAGCAGAAGCTTGGCAAAGAAGTGTGAGCACCTGAGATGACCATCACCCAGCTTGTCTGCCTTTAGCTGTCTCCACCCTTCTGCCAGCATGAGAGGTGAAGGGAGAAGAAAACAGTTTGTTTCCTGTCTCCTCAGGAATGAGGTAAAAGAGGTTCAGGATGGGCTCTCTTCAAACCTGTCCTCTCTTCCTCTGGGACTGAATGCTATTCTTGTGTCTGTCAGTGGTGTGCTGGGGTGAGGGACCAGATAATGAAGCTCATGAAGGGGCCAGGAGTAATTCAGGCACTCTGTGAGGAGATTTAATGGACTTAGGGCAACATGCTTGCACCAGTTCCAGATTAGCTTTTCTGAACACAAATTGCAGAGTGCAGTCAATCTAGCACCAGTTTGTGCCAAATTTTTTCGTACAGTAGATATACTTCCAGGTTTTGGTCTTTATTTTCCAGAACCCAGGTCGTTGAGTGCAGGAACACTGCTCTCTTTGAGCTTCCCAAACTTTTTTTTCAACAAGATAATTTTGACTCAAACATCCCATAGAAAAGAGAAGAACAGAATCTGTGACCCAGAAAGTTACTGAGTATGTGATTACAGATTAAAACTGTTTGGAGAGCAAGAGCTCACAAGTTCAGCAAGCTCCTTGTTTCTTCTTTCTGAAGAACTGTACAAAAAGGATTAATCCATGAACCTCAGTGCTGTGCTTACATATTCAGGAAAAGCCACATCATACACCATACATTAAATTTTCGGTTTATGCTATGCTTTAATGTGTGAGGAGAGAATGATGCCTGTGAAGAGAAGAGTAATAGTAATTTCTGCATGTGTATAAAGACCGTAAAGATCAGGAAGGAGACCTAAATGTTCAGCAGTAGAATCCATGGGACTTAATGCGGTGTAAGGCTTCAGCTCATCACAGCATCTTGTAAGAATGCCTCACCAGTAATGGCTGGGGACACCACTGCTCTTGCAGGCTTGGCTTCCTCAGAAGAAGAGGACACACTTCTATGACCGTGGTTTGTTTGTATTAGTTCACCCTTCTGTCCATCCTGTGATTAACTTTTGATGTAATTGTCAAATATCTGCCAAATCCAGCACTGGGATACAAGCCTGTACTGTGATGGGGTTCGCAGCAGCTCCTGAGGGCTGTTTGCCAGGGAAGGACTGCTCAAGAGGGTTCAGCCTTGCTGGGGGGAAGGCAGGCAAAGGCAGCTGGTGTGTGTTCAGCAGCAGCCAGCACGAGTGAGGTTGTCAGCATTTCAGTGTCTATGTAGGTTCACAGTAGCCATAGCATACAGGGTTTGTGAGTGAATTTCATAGGACACCTGTCTGTCTTACAGTTTTCATTAGGAAGTTAAGCAGACTCAGGAGACAAGTCTTTCTGGAACCAGGCATTAGACATGGAGAATGCAATTTTTAATGATAAACAGAGGTCCTAATATAGCCACATGTTTCATGAGTCTGCTTCTAGCATAAGACATCTGCTATGGCGAGATATGGTGCTCTGTGAAGTTTATTTGTACTCAGGAATGTTCAATATGAAGATCAAGAGAAAATAAGGAAGTATTCCCTGTCAAGTAATGGGGAAGAAGAACAGAATTTGTGGGATTAGAGAGAGGTAAACAAGGAAAATACCTTTTGACTTTTAGTGATCTTCAATTTAACCTTTAAATTTGACTGAACAAATTTAAAGAAGTCAAACCCCATGAGTCATCAAACAGTTGAAATGAGACAGCATTTGGAAACACCCAAAACCTTGAACTTGGCATCAAAACACACTTCATTAGATTCTCTTTGTATATCAAATACTTCTTAATTTTTGTTGTCAAGACAGGAAGCCTCACAACTACATACTCAGGCAGTGCAACACTCTGTTTTGCTTTCTGGTGTTTTACTCTGTTCTAGTGGAAGTAAAATATGACTGCCTCTCCCTGCACTGGGAATCTCAATTTGGCAAGGAACAGTTCTGCTAATATCTCAGCTTGTTTTCAAATCACTACCTAGATTAGTTGAGGCAATGCAGAGGCTTAATTATTCCTCTTATTGAGATAAACTTTCCTCAATACACTCTGTGATCACCTGGCTTAGCTGGCATGGCTTATGGACTTCCAGGTATTCACTTTTTACTCAGATGCAGGGGGCCAAGTAGCATCAATCTTGGCAGGCCACTGCTCCCTTAAACTCTAGGAGTAAAGACAGGAGATGTGAACAGTTGTTTTCGTCTAGTGAGATGAAGTCATAAGTAACTATTGAGCATAGTAAACTGTCATAAAAGAATATGCTTAGACGGAAAAAAGATCAGAGAGAGAAATGCCCTTGAAAGTTCCTCTACGTACTTTTAAGATTTAGTGAAGCTAAGATGCAAGCCATTCTGAAATTTGTCCTTCTATCCTTGTGCCTTAAGCAGTCTAAAATCTACTTCATAGAAGCTGTGAGCCATACACATACCCACCAGAAGAGCAGCTGTGACTAAACATGCATGAGAATTTGCTGCCTTACTCACTAAGGAAACATACATGTGCATTATACGGAAGGAACAGGAGGTCCAGATTACACATTGTTGCAATACTTGCACATTCATTCCCTTGTTCTCAGACTGAAGAAAACAAGCAGAAAAAAATTAAATAGTTGCTCTTTTTCTTCCTTTTGTGCAGGTCAAACTTATTTTCCTTCTGGTTTAAGCAAAGAAGCACTTCTGTGCATAGCAATACGCTTACAGATGAGAGAGGAAAAACACTGCTTATTTTTACAACCAACTGCACAAAAGCAAGACAGTACGTCTTAGTGGAGACAGGAAACAGAGAAAGAGATCATGAACATGTATGTACAAGTAACTTACCACTGCTTTGACTGCCTTGCTTCTGTCTTCTGCGACGATCCCTGGTCCGTCTCCACCAGCAGACTGATTCACTGGCAGAAACCTGTGCCGATAAAAGGAAGTCAAAACAAAATGAGCACTTCAGGGAAGCAGCTGTGAGTGTCATGAGTTGGCAGCACGTATTGCAGAGCGTGTTTGAGTGCTGATTGGGCAGTATTTCAGAAGTGGGGAAATCTTTGTGATGAAAAAGATGATCTGGTTTAATTCACAACCCCAACATGCACCATGGAGCAGGAGAGTGTACAGAGTACCTATAAATCAGTGGTTAGCATGTTTAGCTGGGACCTGGGTGTTGCAGTTCACTGGGGCTGTGGCAGACCTTGATCTTTACTGTTGCCCAACTGAGGGGCTGCTTCACATATAATCTTTTAAGATGAAAAGGAGGAAGTGTCCACCTTTCCTCAACATAGTGTCTCAAGAACACTGCCTCTGCTATTGCTTTTTGTTTGGTATATTTTAACTTTAATATTGCAGACTGACCTAAGTCTGTTTTCCAGTGAGCAGCACAACTCATGAAACCCACCTTATTCTGCATTAATCACACTCCAGTGCCAAAGAAGGCTTGAACAAAACATGTAACCTTTCTCCCACTGGGGGCACAAACAAGGCTTCGTGTTTATCCTAAGCCATTTCCATCACCTCTGAAAACACTGTATCTGGAGATCTTTGTTTAATGGCTGAATTAGCTGTAGTCAGCCTGAGGGCTCAGTCCTCACTGAGATTGGCTCGATGACCATGGGCAGAAGGACTCGTTCTGTGTCCTTGGGCAGCTGGGCTATAGACTGAGTAGAATCCTCCTACGTGAGGATCAACCTGTTCAACCAATTAACTCACAAGTGTTTTCAGAAGAACTTGAGTTTCATCATGGACTGATGAGCATTTAGAAGAACACCAGATAAGAGGGATGTGTTCTTGGAAACACCATTGGAAATAGCATGATGCCTTTGACTGCTGGGGGAAGGAAAGGAGTGAAACAACAGGATGTCGGTGATGGCACAGTAATATTTCTGCTTTACATACAAAGTTAAGAACCTTTTTTGGGATAGTGGAAAAGTAGTTTGATAATTTCTCAGTGAAAAGCATTATTACTTGACTTCTCTGATATCTGTGAGTGACAATAACTATCATCAAACCATAAATTGATCACTCAGAAGGACTTCTGCAACATGATGTCTCATCCCTTCTCATGTCCCAAGGTGGGATCAACAGTCCCCATGATGTGTTCAATGCTGTTTGCTCAACCTGATTCTACTGATTTTCCAGAAAATTTAACTCCCTACCTCCTCTATGGTGTCCCAGGTTGCAAGATAGCTGCACAATTGCAATCTCTTTTCTAGATGACTTTAGGGAATGCTCTGCCTACTTTCAGGTATGATGCTGTTGCATTTAGCATGGGAAGCATTGAAAACTTATAAAGTAGGTCTCATGTCCTCATACGTTTTCCCTACAAGCAGTGAGTTAGTTGAAAGATTGACTCTCTGAAGGATATTTGTCTCCAGGAATTTGTATTTGATGGAAGGAATGTCCTTGTCCGGAGGGGAAATGTTTTGTTTGGATTGAAGTCTAGTTATATTTGTGAAGCAGAAGTAAACAGGACAGCCTTCAGCAGTGGGCTCAGGAGATGAAACAGGCCTGTTGTGTTTCTTGGAGGGGAAAGGTGCAGAAGTGATAACAGCCATGGTTAATTTGTTTGGCTAATGAACCATTACTCAGAGTGAGACACTGGTCCTTTGGTCATATAGTGTCACCAGTGAACTGTCCCAGTGCAACAGCTGCACTGTGCTGGCTAGCATCCCAGACTTGGCCCACATTAACATTTCTTTGAAAAGGAGCATGAGGGTGTCATGCTGAAAGGAATCCCCTAAATGCACTGTGTTTCTTTTCACAGTGAAGCTAATGGCATTTTGTTTTGGAGGCATGGTGACCTATAATGCTGTAGCCTAATAACCACAGAGGTTGCCCTTCAGCTGAGTGGTTTTGTGTAGTAACTACCTATTTGAAACAAGATTGGTAGAGTCATAGGTACCTCAGGAAATTAATAGGATGAATAATTCTTTAGCACTGTCTTGAAAGCAGCTCTTTCCAGTAGTGGTCAAGGTGCTCTAAATATGCATGGATGAAGATAATGGGTTCTTTCTAGCAATGTTTGGATACTTTTCATTTTAGTGTTTAAGCTCTGAAGAGGCTGCTCAGAGCCACGACAAAGGTTAGATCATCTCAGCTCTGTGGTAGCCAGTAGCTTACATGTGGAACAGCAGGAGGCGTGAGGTTTCTGCTGGGTTCTGGGTGTAACTTTGAAATAAATGGTCCCATGGAAGTGCTGCCATTGCCAAAATTATTGAATCAGCAAGGATTTCTCTGTTTTGGGGTGCGTCTTGAAGCCAGGTTTCCCAGGGTCCAGGTCCATGCTTAACCATGAGGCTGGCTACTGTTTTCTGTTGGGTCTACCCTGTGTCCCTGGCTCTTCCTTGTGAAAACAGTGAGCAGTCCTGTTTCAAACAAAGACAAACCATCTTCTTTTCAGGAGTGAGGTGGTTTTTTGTATGAACTCAGTTTCTGCTTTCTGTTCACCATCTTGTTTAATAATAAAATTATACAATACCACAACTGTTAGAATAAGATTTTGTTTACACTGTGCCTTTAAATAACTGTCAGCCCAATAAACTGAGCAGTAATATGAAGAATGGAAAACATCTAGAGATCACAGAATGTGTCCAGAGAAAGGAAGTGCTTTCATTACTGTTATAGTCTAGAGAGGAGAGTAGGCTGCAAGCAAACCCTGTCTTCTGTTAGCAAAGTATAGTTATTGCAGAATCATAGCTGTATCAATTGAAAAAGTATTACAGATCCACAAGGTTGCCAGAAAATATGGAGTGCACTATCAGGATGCAAAAGGCATTGGAGTGACATGTAGTGTGCAGGAGGAACCCTTTCCCTTACTCCAGATGCAACAGAAGGGGTTTTTGTACCCAGTGAATCTAAGCGTTGTTGAACAAGTCAGTTAAGGCTTCTGGTTGTGGGTTAAGGATACTTCTGCATCAGGTCAATAATTTCATTGTACACATGGAAAGGTGCATCCAGTCCCCAGATGAAATCCAGGTGTGCCCATTCAGGAATCTTCTTGTGGTAGATAAGCTTCTTGATTTTAGACAATAAAAGGGCTGCATCCTTGGGATCTGCAAGCAGGTCTTGCCCCCCAGTCCATACTGCAGTTGGTACAGTCATCTCTTCTGTGTTGTAGAGAGGAGGAATAGTCTGGAAAACAGTACAGGAATGAATGTCCAGGAGAGCACAGCAAACTTTAAACATTCATTTGCGGCTTTCTTCTGTTACTGTTCAAAGCAGAAGTGTCTAAACCAAAGAGGAAGGAAGTTCCCTTGTTTGCCTTTTCTGTCTGTACTCACGGGGATTACTCAACTGATAGCATAGCCAAAAGTAAAACACCTCCTGAGCTGACAAAGAGGGTCTTTGTCCTCTCAAGTAGGACTCTTAGGGCAGGAGCCTGAAACAAGACCGAGATGTCAGGATGCCTCTGGATAAACCCCCATCATGATCCTTTTGAAGTATTGGTCAGCCCCAGAAGACATGGGCTAGAGAGAAAACACAACATGTGACAAGGATGAAAAGGATCATGGAATGGCTTCTGTAGGAGGAGATGGAAAGCAGCTTAGGACTTCTGTGTTTGGAAAAGAGATGTCAGAGCAAGGACAGGAGACGGGTTTATACGACCACAAATGGTATGAAGAAAGAGCACTGGAAGTAATTATCCCAAACACAAAACCTAGAAGGCATCCTGTGACTTTCCAGGAGCAAGCAAATTCACGGCAAACCAAAGGAAGCTGCATTTTATGCAAGTCATCATTAAAACATGTAACAGGCTGTTGTGGAGATCTAAAGGGTAAGAGGGTCAAGGATGGGACTAGAGTCTTAAATGGAAAAGATGTTCCTCAGGGTCTGCTTGAGGACAAAGTCCTTCTGTCTCTGGCTCCCAGAATCTACAGGTGGCTATTAGTTCTCCAGTTTTCCTATTCCTAATGTTGTCATCTGTTTCAGTTCCACTGGTAGGCAAGATGGTTTTGCTCTTTCTGTGTACTCTTTTTTTTCAAAATTAATTTTCTATTTTTTCTGTCCTTACTTCCTCTTATTCCTATTGATCATTTAATTGAAAAGTTTTGCTCTTCCTCTCTCTCTCTTTCTTTCAAGATGTATTAAATTTATTATTGCCACTAATGCTTGCATGGTTTCTCTGTTGACTTCCAAAGTGAAAAGCAGTAATATTTTCATTTACTTATGTTCTGAAAATGTATTTCCTACTACATCCTTGCTCTCTTCCTGTGTGTTTCTGTGCTAAGGTTGCTTCACCAAAACATACCTGTTGATATTTTTCCATGTTCTTCTTTGAACTGCCCCAGTCATAAGCTTGGAACTTCCCCGAGCGGGCCTCCTAAGAGGATGAACAAGAGAAGGGTAGTTACAAAGCCATAATTTGGGAAGTTTGTGTGTTCTTTCCCTGATGAGCCTCTGACTCCAATCTAAAGCCTCAACAGAACTTCTTCTAAGAGCTATGAAAGAGCCAATAGTAAAATAATTTTAAGTGTCAAACAGTGAAAAGGAGTCAAATGTTTTTTGTCATTAAAAAAAAAAAATCACATCTTCTGCAGAACAACCCAAGGATGTTCTTGCAGGCAATTTGTTCAAGTTTGTAAAACTACTCCTAACTGCTGTCAGCAAGTTTGCCTCAGGGCTACTGCATTGTCCTATTCTTACGGTCGTGTTGCCAACACTCAGCTCTGTGAGTGGTTCCATCTTATGTCTTCTCTTCCCACTCTATTTTAGAATACAGAAATTACCATTTCTAGTTCTTCCCCTTCTTGGCTTTACTTACAGCCTGGCTTGTTGCTACTCTGAGAGACAACCTCACCAGAATGTTAGTATTGAAAGTCCATTAGCTCCTTTAATTGTAATAACAGTAAGGACAATGAAGACTTAGGAGTACTACATCTGCATGTTTGTGTTTTCAGTCTGTGGTTAGATGCTGAATTACATCTGAGTCAATTTGCAGAGCTCCCTCCACTCTGCTTTTGTTACCCTTTTTCTTTACAGATCATAGTTACAAAAGCAACTTAATCAAACCTATATCTAATGTGAACTCACAGCCAAAAGTATAATTTTATTTTGAGCAAGTGCCTGTGCAGATGTTACTCAAACATATCTGTGTGTTTGCTTTGCTGAGAAGTGCACAAGCACTCCTGCAAGCTCTCTGTGCTCGCAGCTGCTTCCTGCACTGCTCTAGAGTCCGTGGTGCTGCCAGGAAACCTGCCTTGCTGCAGAGGCTCCTCCGAGGGAGCTCTGTGGATCCTCAGAGTGGGAGCCCAAAGACAGAAACACAGCTCCCATCAGCACTGCTGCTGAAGAGGTACTATGGCAGTACCTTGTAGATAAGGGATATAAATAGCCTACTAAATAAAGTATTTATTATTTCTGGTTCTCTTGCTGTCCAGACACTGACAGCCTTGAAAGCGAGAGAAGAAGAGGGTTTTAATAGTAAAATGTGACAATTTATGTGGCACCCTAAATCCTGCTCATTTCTTGACACCATATTGGAAACATGACTAATTTCTTAAGGTAAACTCCTTACAGAGCTGTGGACATAATTTACAAAAGGTACTGGATACACAATAAGAAGGTTGATATGTGCACCTGCACACACAGCTTCCAGCCTACATATTTTTACACAAATACAGCCCTTCATTGTTGGCTTCAAATGTACCTGTATCACATAGGGCATTTCTGTCCTGCTGGCAAAAGAAGGAGCAATGAAAAATAGTGTTCTGAACTGAGGTTTCAATTACAATCCACAAGTTGCATGTGTTTCCAAGAAGTTGTCAATAACTTCACAGCTGGTTATCTCTGGTTATCTCTATTCAGCTTGAGGTGAGTACCTATTTTGTACTTCCAGGGGTTTGCTCATACCTGACTCCAGTGGATTATATTCTGCACAGAAGTTCCAGCAGAGGTTTGGGCAATATACACATTGATTCGGTTCTGAAAGAAAATATTCAGTGAGCATTCTCTTCTTCCCTTCTATGCAGATGTACATCAAAACATATGCTACAGCAGTGTCATGTATCAATAAAACCAACAGAAATTGGAGACATGATTGGACGTGATTGGAGACTCCCTCAGATTTACTCCGTGTGTGGCAAGGTGCCAGATTAGGAGTAGCACTGGAAGAGCAATCCCTAACCAGAACATTTTCCAGGATGACTGAGAATCTAAAAGAATCTAGAGCTGAGAAGGATAGAATAGAAAGCCAGCAATTTAGACCCCAATCTGTGTGGCTTTTTTCAGAATTCTGTACCAGATTCTGAGTGAGAGAGGATCACTGTTGGACAGAACTGCAAAGGGAAATGCAATTGCTCGATGAATTCATGACTATTTGAAATAAAATGCGTCCTAGCACTGTAGGGGTTTCTTCACAAGCTGCTGTGTGATCCTTCCTCAGTGAACACACTCTGAGGCATTTTTTGAAAAATGCTGGAGCAAAATTTTGATGCTGAGGTGATCTGACCTACATCTGGATGTAGCATGAGGTGCCCAGGTATGTCCTAATGCTCTCCTACCAGTGTCTGCCAACTCTCTCTCAGGTCCCCCAAGGTATCTTGTGCCTCTGGGCACATCCCTGATGGTCCAAGGGTTGGAGATTGAGAACAAGGAGGAATATGTGTGTTCCTTTCTGTGTTGCAAAGAGAAAACATGAAGCAGGTAGGCTTTTTATTTCTTCTTTTTCAGTGTGCCAGCATGTGAAATATCTCTGATGAGACCAGTAGCCACAGTATGGACCACGATATAGTGCCCTGGGTGAGGTGTGCCAGAAGGCAGACTGCAGAATTTTGGGGGGCTCTGAGCAGCTGTCAATCATAGAACTGGTGCCAAATGCTCTTCTGAGGAGAGAGGTACTGGTTCCCTGCTAGTGATAGGGCAATTAGCAGATACTGCTGTCCAGTACTGGGGACTGTTCCCTGCAGTGTGATGCTAATAGAAATTCAGGATTCACACTACAGGATAGAGGTGAGTTTTGGGAGCATGAGCTTAAACTACCAGTAGAACTGGTAAAAGCTATACATACCACATCAATATTTTTCAGGTTACAGCCACCCAGATTGAAGAAGACACTTCTACAAAGCCTTGCAAAAGCTCGGTGGCTGCAGACAGGGGCTATTATCCTTGTTAGACACTCAGTCTGGGGAAGGAATTCTCTTTTGCCAAGCATACCCTGTGAAATACAAATGTAACATTAATTTAGAAATGTATACATTTCTCTTCTCCAGCACTTTCAGTGGTTCTTACTCGCCTTTTCTTCATTTGCCAGATGATGTTCCCACAAACAAGTGAGAAATTACTTGGTTTTCCATTGCATCAGCCTGCTTGGGCATTACTCAATTTGGGTTACATCACTTTTAATGAAGAGATATGTTAAATGTTAACTCCAATCCATAGTTTAAGCTTCTGTATCAGTTGTGGCTTTGCATGGAGGGATCTTGGAAACCTTTGAGGGTCTGCATCTTTGTACCTCTGTGGGTGACCTGTCCCCATGCTGCGCTGTTGCCTTGGGCTGAAAGCTTTTCTTATTGCCCTGTCTGAACTTTCGAAGGCCTCAGCAACAAGGTAAACCTGCCCACATGCAAATGAGTCGACTTCACAAAGCCCTATACTTTATATTTATCTGTTTTAAGAACTGAACAAACAAGTATACGGTTAAACAGTGGAAACCAAGATATCACATACCCTGAGCATTTTTTCAGGAAGGTAGAGGAGTTTTGTTGCTGGGCCTTTAGCATACTTAATAGCAGTGACAGGTGCCAATGCAAAGTAGAGTTTGATTTTTTGAGCCAGCTCTGGCATTGTTGAAAATGCAATGAAAGCTGGAAAAAAAAAAGGAGTTTAAAAAATCATCAATTTTACATTAGACTGTTTTCAGTATTAATATATGATATTCTGCACTTTCAAATTCATGAGGTACCTTATTATTTTCTCAGAGACTATGGTCCAGCCTAGATTTATATGAAATCCCTCTTCTCTATAAGTTACCAGCTTGTAGGGCTTTTTCCCTATTCAGAGAAATTTCTTTCTATATTTTGTCTTTGCAGCTTTCTTCCAGACTTGATTAAACATAAATGTACACTTCTGATGTACTTTCATGTATTTCTTATACTACTGGGGGGGGAAGTTGTTATTCTTCCGGTCAATCCAATTTTGTATTTTCTTTTTTCATGCATACATCTGGTCCAAACTGACCAACTTCTCTTTCTGTACTCTCATCTTCCTGTTTTGTTTGTTTTGGTCAACTGACCAGCTGCTATTGGGCACAGCCTTGCATCTTGGATAGAGACAATTTGCATGGCCCACGCATAATAATTAACAGTATAATTGTTAGTTGACAGATTTCCAGCAGCAGTGCATTTGATCCATTATGCTTTATTATCTTTACAACAAATTTTAAATGCCTACATGTTGAAAATTGCTTATACTAATGCAGTATTTCACATCTAAAAAGAGTTAATGAAAACCTCAGGTACATCCAGTAACTCAGTATCTTAAATCACATTTTACTCCTGTTTTCCTGAAGAATTCCTCTCTTGTGTGTAACTTACCAATGGTAGTACCTTGTGAATAGCCAATATAGTACAACTTTTCCTGTCCTGTTTTCTCCAAAATGAAATTTATTGCTGCTGGAAGATCAAACTTTGCCATCTCATCAAAACTGCAGACAGAAGATTGAAAGAGAGGCATGCATAAATTAAAAATCAGACTTTCAATTGAATTCACATTTTTATTAATGGCTTGTCAGCAAAGAAATAGTCTGACCAATTTAGTGAATCGTTCAGTTGTTCTAAGTTCTTTGTTTTTCTGGCACTGGATATGGAAGATATTACTCAAGATTTTTTGAGTTATTGTATTACACAGACTAGTGTTTTCAAGTAGCTGCCAAAACTGTTTCCAGGGCTGAGGAATGGCTTGGAGATGGCCTGAGCAGGTTCCTCTGAGTCGTTCTGCTGCTATGCCCCTAGTTTGAAGAACCTGTTCAAGCAGTAATTAAAGTCGTCTCCATTACTATTACAGTTCACATGCTTTTATAGGGGCACCTCAGCAAAAACAAATGCAAAGAATGCTTATTAAAAAGTAGCATATGTAAATCCCTGATTTAGCCAGCTGAAATGAATGTGTAAGGATGGGCAATGGATATCCCCTCTAGTAGTTCTGTCTACCTGAAAGCCCAGAATTCATCTTGATCAATGGAATACTTTTGATGTTTTCTTGACCAGCGATTCCCTCTGCTATTTCCCATCCAAACGTCAAATCCAGCATCAGCTAGTAGGAAGCCCAAGCTGTTGTTGGGCAGGTTTGTGACCCAGTTACTAGCATCTCCCAATAATCCATGCTGGAGAAACACAACAGGTCTGGAAGCTGAAAAATAAAACAAAACCCAAACAACAGTTTATAATTGTTTTTATCTTTTCATTTCCTGGTAGTTCAGGGACATTACTGTCTCATATTCAATACTGGAATTTTTTCCTGCATCAACAAATCATAAGAACAAAACCCCCTTTCTGCAAGAGACAACTTCTAAGCTTCTGGAAGAATTTATGGAAAGATCTGCCTGACACCAGAGAAAACTAACTTGGCACCCTCTGGTCATTGTACAGCTCAGACACATTGGCTTGAGGTTCTCAACACTGATACAGAGATGACAGTGTGGGATTGTTTTCAGAGGTTTCCTTTACCCAAAATATGAATCAGACACTGATACTAACCAGGTGTAAGCAAAAGCAAAGCAAAATTAGAAGATGGAAAAGTTTTCACAAAACAAGCTGATTAGGCAACCTTTATCCTATTTTAAATTTTTTTTAAAGTTTTACTCATCAACTTACTAGGAAGCATATGCTTCATATTATAGTGAATTTTTATCATAAATAGGTGTGCTTGACATAACTTCTGTAGAACTTGCAGGTTTGTTCAGAGCAGCCAGAACTCTCTGATGAAATTTTACTCATGTATACAAGCTTTGGTGGATGTTTTACAAATACAAGGTATCTGTTTTGAGAATATGCCATATCTAGGCTGGTTTTGTGTCATATTAAATAACTTTACCTGGGTTTCCTTGATTCTGAGTACCATAAGGGATTCTGTTAATGGTAATGGTATAACCATCTTCTGTCATCACTTCATACTCCTCGCTGGGATACCCTTTGTAAGTAATGAGCTCATTCTAGGGGAGAAGGTACAAATGCTTGCACAAGTCCATTTCATATATTGTAAGATAGTCACAATGAAGAAGTATTAGAAAGCAGGTACAGCTGGGGATTTAACTTACATACATTAAGCATCTGAATTTATGTAACAGTAAAGCAACAACGAATTTCTTTTTTTCTTTATGTTATATCTAGGTGTTTACTATCCAGTTAAAATATGTCATATAAAACCTGTATTACATTCTTGCCATACAATCATCACAAGCCCTTGCATTCTGGTGATATAAGAATCACTACAAGCTCATTGCAGGACTTTGTGAGCTGAGATGAAGCGTGTGGCTGAGACAAGGAGCTGCCTGAGTGCAATGCTTCTGATTTGCTTCGACACAGCCTGGAACCAGCTTATTTAAACTACCTTCAGAGAAATCCAGACAGCTTCACTACTATGGTATTGTGAACAGCATAGATGCAGTGGGCACTGCTGAAAAGCTGACTACATTATGGAAAAAAACAAGATCAGGCAGTTGCATAGTTGCAAGGGAAATCCCTAGCACAGCCCATCTTAAGCTCTGAAGTAAATGCTACTTTTGGCCTGTGATGTTCCATCTCTTTGTTACAAAAGAGGATTGGTTTTTATAACTTGTACTCAGAGAATTACTCAATGTATTTTGCCATGCAGGATAGAACCCCCAAGATTTTAACAAATGACTAATGACCTAAGCAAGCTTGCTTGGCAAGAGGTGTTCTTCTGAAAAGCTGGCCATTTCTGGTCTCTGCTGGTCACCACTAGTTGTTTATAGGCTTCATTGCTGATGAAATGCTGACATTCCAGATAGTAATTTTTTCAGATAGGCAGGTTGTGCCAGCACTAGAAAGCTGGTAACTGATATTTAAAAGAAAATTAAGTGTGGAGATTTACTATTTGCTTTAATTTCTATCAGAGAGATGGGCTGTTACACATGCAGGCAGAAGAGAATAGAAGAGAAAGCAGTAGTATATACAGTGACTAGAGATGATAGGTTAAATAAAGGCAGTTTTTCTACCCTGTTATTTCTAACACTTAGAAACCCCTCTGCTGTAAGTCATGCATAACATCCATCGTCAGGTCACTCCACCAACCAACTTACAATACTCATAAAGGCTTCAGGATCCACAGCTCTCTTCATTCTTCTCAGTTCTTCTGAATAAGTAATTCCCTGAAACAAGTATGTCACAGCAACAAACAGCCATATCTTCTCCCTGCAAAATCAATATATTCATCTGTCAGTAGTCCTCCTCTGCACTTGCAATCCAGACGGGTTCTGTACTTTTCTGATGAGGAAAGTGCTGTCTAATAATGAACGGAGCCAGTCTGGTACTCCCTACTTGTTAATTAAATGGAACGAAGCTGACTTCAAACACCTATCTGAGGGTGTTGGGCAGCAACCTGGACTTTCTGCTAAGGTTTGGACTAGGATGTTGCTCTTGCCCGAGGCAAAACTATCAATGAATCCACGAAAAGGAGCAAAGCATCTGGAGAAATGAATTTCACTCATTTGTCTGAAAAGTAGGTCGCTTGCATTATGATGCCGTGCATTTGATCTGTAGGTGAATTTGGAAACATTTCTGGCTAACTCTGGGAAACACAGAGTTATTGGGTTACTCATAAGTAAATCAATCATTGTCACAGTGAAGCTTTCAAAGTGGAGATAACCGAGTTGTTGGATAGTTGGCGGAAAAAAGCAAAACCAATTGAAAATTTTAAAAATTGTAAATATTTATCATTTAATTAAAAACTTAGGAACCTAAATAAAGCAGTTCTTTATAGTTGCCTAGCAAAATTTATACAAATCTGCTCAGTGACAGAATTTATCCACTCCATAGGATGAGGATGGAGAAAGGAAAAGAACACTTCACTAAATGTAATGCTAGGTAGAGACTGAGTGCTGGGACATCCAGTTTTGTTAAGCGAAAAAGGAATAAAAAAACCTGGGAGGTAGCTATCCTGCTTAGATGCACACGTAGCAGCTCCACTGTCTGTGAAGACCTACATACTCTTAGCTCAAAGAAAATGCAGTGTTTGTATTATCACCTTCTCTACACTATATAACCCCTCAGACGCCACACCTAAACTTCTTTTGTCCCAGTGGTAAATCTTTCAGTCAGACTGATTCAGCCAAAAAACCTGTTGCATTTATTGTTTTCCTAATCAAGAAGATTTTAAACTATTTCCTCCCCAAATATTATGAATCGCGTTTTTTTTTTTTTCTTCTCACAGAACAACAATTTATATACTAACTTCCTAGCACAACATTCTGGTACAAATCTCTGTGTTGAAAAGACTTAGGTCCTTTTGTAGAAAAAGGGACATATAGAAACCATTGTTTTACTGAGTTAGCACCCTTTCTTTTGGTTTAAAGCCACCACTTTCTGATTCCCTCGCTTGCCATCTTCCCGTACCTCTTCAGCTGTCCCAGAGTTACCTAAATTCAGGCTATGTGAGCCAGGCCTGAATCTCTTTAGTCAAAAGCAATCTTTCAAGAAATAGCCATACTTTCACCTACATGACTTACAAGCAAAATAACACAATGAAATACATTTGTTTCCAAATAGTAAAGCAACTCCTCAAGCTCAGGTTTGATACCATCTTTTGCAGCTCCCATGAAGCCTTCACCAGTTTTAGATCATAAATAAATCAAAGCATTACTGACCTTGTGCCCGAAGTCATGTGTTTGGCTGAGCAGCTTCAGCTGCAGAAGAATGAAAACTCAATTCCTGGCTGTTTGGAAGCGGTGCTGGCAGTGAAAGGATGGTCATGCACTGTTTTTTTTCCCCAATCATGCAGCAACTTGACAATAAGCCTCTGTTTCTTTCCCACTCCTCATTCCTTCTACTATCACTTCAGCTTTTCCCTATGCAGCACCAGAGAGAGGTGACTCCTTTTATTCTCAAACCTTGTGTTTTTTAGCTCCTTAGCCACCACAGCTTTAACAAGGCTCTTCTACTCTCATAGATTGCTGGATTTTTAAGGAGAATACCAGCCTCTGTAGAGTGGCAGAGCTGGATCAGGAATTTCGAAAACAAATATATTCATAGATATACCTTATCATACCTAATGAAATTGTCAATAAACCTGCAACAATTTTCTCTTTTACGAGCAACCTACCAATTCCAGCTTCTCATGTTATCTGGAAAGGATGGAAGGAACTCTGATACCTCTGCAGATGTTATTGCACATACTTTTATTTTATTTTTTTAATGTTTTTGTTGCTGTTCCATAATTCTACATTGTTGCTGGAGTGGTTTCAGGAGATTTTCCTCCATTTATATTTCATCTCCTAAATGGCCATAGAATTGAGTGGATATTCCCTAAATGAACAGTTATGAAACTAGAAGGTTTTCCATGATCTGTATGGACTCAGAAAACATTGCCAAGATGGGCACACGTGTGTCAGTGGTCTCAATCAAGCATACTCTGAGTGGGCCAAAATTGTTCAGCAGTGGAAATTAGGTAGGCCTGAATAGAGGTGGTGTCCTCACTACAACAATACAAATTTGCAGAAGTATGAGTGAGGATCTTTTTTTTTTCCACTTGGGTACTCTCTTATAAAGCTGGTGGGCTTTTCATTCTGCATGTTCCAGGAATTCTTAAATCCTGAAACTAATTATTCTTTTTTGTTCAGTTCCCAATTTTTGTTCTTCCAAATATTCTTTCTGTCTCACAGATACTGTTCATCCACATAGAACAGATCAGCTTAAACACTGAGATGAACATTGACCAAGGTTTTAAGCAGGATTTGATATTTCTATTAATATAGCTTGTATGCGTTCTTGCAGTGCTGCCTGTGGTTAGGATCAGAAATATTTAATATATCCTCAGAAGTTATTTTCTTTAATATTTACAGATCAGAAAGAAATATTAAAGAAAATCTCAGGAGAAGACCTGTGCCTACAAGACTTGTTATCAGGCCTTCAAAGAGAAATACAAACATCTGAGTTCAGTTTCTGGCAGGGAATTAGGAGAGGAAATGATTTTCAAAGAGCTGGTTTGGAACATGGAGTGTTTTCAAATATTGATTCTACACATGGGATGGGATGTTTTTTTGAATCTTCTCATTATTTCCTTTATATACTCCAGGTTCTTTCATCTTTCCTGTAAGAAAAGCAGGTTTCTCCCTTTTTAAAATCTCAGTGTCTTTTGAAGCTCGACATGAATTTCATGAGTGAACTGTTTAAATGTGTACTTGCCTCTGAGTACCTCATGCTACTCTAAGTCATTAAGATGTGCTATTAACTTGCTGTGAACAAAGACAGCTTCATTCTTTAGTGCAAAGCAATACTCCAATAACAAAAAAAAACTCACTAAAACATTGCATAAACATGCCACAATACCATAAATAGCAAATGACTGGATAAAGCCATTGCAGGTTATTGGCAGTTTGTGTTTGAAGTGAGTGTTTGAGGTGGGCAAAGAAGGTGAAGTAGGGTGAGTGTTGGGCTGACTTTTTTTAAAAAATAGACATGCACACTCTGTTGTAGATTGTCAGGTTTCAGTGGAAGTTACTCACACTACAATCACGTACAGAATTCAGTGGAAATGCTTAAAGGTTGAGATGTTGCTGTCAGAGTTGTGGCTGCATCTTCACAAGTGTGGTCATATGTAAGTGAATTTTAAACTGGTCAGCCTAGGTCCCCTTATATAAATAAGAGCCTTTATATAAATTGTCCCCTACATGCTCAGTTTTTGAAGCCTCAACTCTTTCCAGTGCTTTTCATGGATAAAACCCCATCAATGTACAGAATATAGCCCCTAGCATTTTCATATTTTCTGTAAACTCTTTGCTCTGCCCATTCCCTCCTGCTGCAGGAATTGGACCTGGCTCTGGAAATGACTTAGGAATGGAAGATATTTTTATACAGCTGAATATAGCAGTTCATCATGGATCAAATATGTCCTTTTGGCTTCTTCATGCAGCTAGTGAACGTAGTTATCAGAAATGTTTGGCTATTTTAAGTATGTTAAGGAGGGCCTGTAAGGAGAGGTATGCTTTATTGAGAGACAGACTTGTTTTTGTGGAAGTTGCCGTCCAGGAGTCTCCAAGGGAACACATAGCAGCAAAAAACAGAAGGATCCCCTTGTGCACTCACATGGCTTTCAAAACATTTCTTGCCATAATGGTGTAAACAGTTGCTTCCTGAGAGTGAGAAAAACACTGAGAACTAAGCACAGGGTCTAACAGTGTGCTCTCCACTGAATCCCTGGGATAATACCTGGTTCCCAGCAGCATGCAACAACTGCCCTCAGCCACCCACCCCATGCTGTTGCCTTGGCTGGAGTGCTGTTGGCTCTCGGCACAGACATGTTTGGGGGCTGAAGGCAGACTCTCCCTATTCAGCAATGCACCCTACACCTCCAAACAGTGAAGGAATTGCTCTCAGTGGAGTCCATACACACAGACAGAAGTGCAGAAGCATAAAGCACTAGTGAGAACAGGCACTGCTTGGGTGAGAGGTTCTTCTCAGCTCTGTCAGACCTGCAAAAATATTTCTGATGATCGTCATCAAGGTCAATGGGCTTGCCTGGGGATTACCAGCAACTGGGCTGAGTGGCACAGTTTTCCTAAGTGATGAGCGAGGTAGCTCTGCATTGGCACTTAGATAATCATGAATCTTTCACGTGACAAAGGCAAAGTAAGAATTGTCAAAAGGAAGAGCTCATGAGGGACAGAGAGGGCTGCACGCCTGTCTGTGCTGCTCACACTGCTGATGCCTTGCCTGGAAATGTCCCAGGCAGCGTCGCCCTCCTGCTCAAGTGCCAGTCACCCACAGAAGGGGCAGCTTGCACATGAAAAGCTCAGCACCAGCCTCTCTGTTAACTTATACAAGGGAAATACAACTTGCGAAAAGAGCAATTATTTCCACAATACTTTCTGGCTGATGTTGAAGTTTGTGAAATGTATGCAAGCCAGGATTTCTTCACCTCCAAGGGTGGATGAAGATGAAGTCTGTGTTGCAATTTATGAGCTTTGCATTGTTCAAATTGTTTTGCCTCAGAATCTGCAGACAATTATTTTTTATCCTTCTGCTAATTTTGTAGTAATGTATAGAGCAGTATCTTGTTACCCCCACGGTGACAAGATATCAATTATATCAACTGTAATTAGAGAAGAAAGGAATTTACACATCTGCCTACATGTGTGGAAAGCTGAAATTTACATATGCTTTATTTGTCTTGCACTTTTTGCTAAATGGAAGTCTTGGGAGTGTGAATTGAAATCCTCTGTCAGAAGAACTGGGACCAGTAGGAGCACTGTGCAGGCATAGACTCAGTGTGCAACAGTCTCTTGGTGAGCATGGGCCGTTGAGCACCGGTAAGCACAGACTGAAGATGTCTCTGGTCAGCTTCGTGCTGCCATCAGCAGGACCTACCCAGCTATTTTGAAGGGATCAAAGTGACTGTGGGCAGAGGGGCTTGGGTTTTTCTTAATCCTAAGAATTAAAGTAATGGGTTTGCTCTGGGAAAGAAGGAAGGTGCTGGGGAGGTTAGAGACAGCATCACAAAACCTCTGTCCTCCATTCAAACTGGGATTTTTGCATACCTGTAACTGGGTTGAGTGGGGGCTGAGTTAGTAGCAGCCCAGAGTGGGCTGGGACCCCTATCTCTCTTCCCATCAACACCTTTCTCCTTGCCCTCTTTCTGCTGGAAAATTCTCATCAAACATGAATTCCATTACTAATCATCTCCATCATTGTTTGTTCATTCTTCTCATGCATTAAAACCAACTTCCCCCTAACTTCTGCTATGGCAGCAGGTTAGATAATCATAGACCTGTCTTTCTAAATCGTAAAGCACTTATTTTTTCACTTTTACCTTTATACATAGTAGGAATTTCTTTTGAAACAACAAAGGTCTCACTGACTCATAGATCCAATCCTTTTTCTTTAAAGAGTGAAGATACAGTTACCACTACAAACTACTGGTTTGCCCTGAGCATCAACATTAATTTTCCCACATGAAATAATCTACTGTAAATAATGAAAAATGAAATGTATAGTAATTATAAAATTAAGATGATTACTTTGTACTTAGGATGTAGAATATTGTTTTGATCTTTTGTAAGGGAGAAGGAACATGATCAAAGTATTTTAACCTTAGCTATAGAAATGCACTTTAAATAGCAAAGCCACTTATCAAATATAGTCTGTGTTTTCAATGGAAGCTTTCCCTTATAAAGACAAAATTTGCCTGCTGACCTCAAAGTGATACTTTTCCAAACCAAATGAAGAACCTACATGTTCTATTTTACTTATGCCAACAAAATATTTCATACTCTTGCTACGTGAAGGAAGTTGACTTCTATAATGTTGGTGCCAACACATAGTTCCACAGGATTGCATAGAGGACAAATGAAACTTATGGACCTCTTTCAAGCTCTGCTCCACTGAATGTTGCACTAGACATCAAAAGCTGCAATTAAGCAGGGGAGTATTCTTTCATTAAGACAAACAATATCAGACAAAGGCATAATTCTTACCATCCCAAAATAAATCCATGTCTTTTTGATGATCAGTTTGGCCTCTTTGCTTTGGAAGCATTTTGTGAAGGGTCTTGAGGCAGGAAGATCCCTTTGCAGAGGGATCTTGTGTCTGTTTCACTCCCCTGGAGCAGGTAGTAGTGGCCATCTGAAAAGTAGTCAGTTCCCAAGGTCTGTGTAAGAGGACACTGTGTCCCTCTCTGCTAGTGGGAATGTCAATCTGCAGTGGACAGGCTCCAATATTAGAGGAGAGCAGGTCTGAAAAGCTGGTAATTTGTATTTTCCTTTTGAAAGCCAGCAGGACAACTAGTCAGGTCTTCACTGTCCAACAATCTGTGGTGTGGTGATCCTCAGGCTGATTCTGGTCTGAGCTGGCAGCAGCCCTACAGAGCAGCACACAGGGATACCCACTAAGACCTGGCCCTGCCAGCATCACTTTTAGGGTCTGTACCCCTTGCACTGCACCCTTTCCTGCACCTGGCAAAGCTGGGCTGACATCTCCCTGCTGCTGCTTTCCCTGGCGCCACTGAGCACTGCCCAGCCAAATCAGTCAGCACTTGCTGTGTCCAGGGTCTTGCTCAGGTCATCCTGACATCTTGAAATAAGTGTCTGGTGTCCATGTCTAACAACGGGGACACTGGGCCACTCACAGCTGTTATTTGATCTTCTCAAGTAATTCTGATTTCCTGGGCTTTTGTTTCCTTCCTGTGCTTCAGTTGGCACCTCCAATTAGGAGGATTTTCTGCATGAACTGTCCCTGCTACTTGTTTGAACAGCTTCTAAGCTGCAATCTTGTTAATCTGAATGAATATTCAAATAAGTAAATTAAAATTGTGGCTGAAATCCTTCCTTTTGTGCCCTATGGGATGTCAGATTTTTTTTTCATAAAAATCATAAATCATGTCCTAATTACATATTGTACTGAAAGAGACTCAAGAGAATGTATTACTAGAGATAAAAATGTCCCCTTTTTTGCCTTGAGAAAAAGCAAATAACTGGAAAAATATTTAAACAGAATTTTATCAGGCAGGTAAATTTTTGTGGCTAGCAATGCTGTAAAAAAATTTAATTCGATCCAATCGGAATTCTTTTTTGTTTAATAAATTGTTCCCTGAGCACTAGATGAAGCCACCCTGGTTTCCTGTCAGTTTGTACCTTACAGTTGATTGCAGGCTCCAGTCAAATATTTAGGGTATCTCTCTTGCTCTTCTTCTTCTTCTTCTAATTTCCTAATCATGCTGCAGTGTTTACTGGTCAGGACACTTGCAATCTTTCTCTTCTAGTTCATCAACTTTTTGTTATCAAACAACAAAGCCTTAATTATTTTGTGGAGGACTATGCTGAAAACCAGAGAACATGCAGACAAACACACAGGCAGCATAATCTCCTGAACATTGTTCTCTTAAGAAGGCAGCTAAACCATCCTCCCTTAAGCCTTTGAATAAAATCACTGTATGCTTCTATACTCCTGCTGGATTGCTCATCTTCATGTTTTGAAAATGGATTGTGCCATTGCAAACCAGATTTTTTTTTAGACTAGTATAATTTGCGAATAATGAAGACATGCACAAGTACTTTTAATAAATGAGTTATTCTGGTATTATGGACCCTCTGCAATCAGACTCACCCTTAAACTTATGGGCAACGTACAGTGCCAAATTTGTATGTGATGCGTATACTGGGTACCTGTCTTTTTAGTTTCATAAGAAAGCAAAGAAAGCAAACAAAGAAATTTGTTTCCGCAGAAGGCACTGGATTAGGAGGCACCCTGAAGTTAGTGCCACTGTTTTCTGCATGGCTGTGCATGGTTCAATTTTATCAAGGGAGGAACTGAAATAAGACCAGTTCAGAGAAAACGGGATCCACCCAAAAATGGATGGGAGTTCCCAGTCTTCAAGGGTTTTGGAATGAACGTGGAAGAATCATTACCATTTTGTGTACTGTGGATTCTCACCTGGCATGTTCAGCACCCTGGAGGTTGTTCCAGATTGTGAAGAAGTGAACCACATCTCCATACCAAGTTCTAGCAAGGGACATTGAGGACGGCCATTGGGATTATCTGTGGATGGAGACAGCTTTGCCTTCCCCACTGCAGGATTGCTAAAATCAGCAGATCTCCCACATGATGCCTTCCCCACATGTGATGCCTTCCCCATGCACTATGCTGCCACTGGCGCCAGGGAGAGGGAGCAGCATGAGGGGCAGGTCAGCTCTGAGATGGCTTCTGTGACCACTGGTCTATAATTTTCACTTGGGACTGCAGAGAATTACAGCCTTGGACTTTATTTATTAGAAATTTAAATCAAAGCCAGGGCTAGATAATTGCTTACGGCAAACTGACTTCTCTACGTGGTACACCAGCCGTGAGCTACCAGTGGGTAAAATCATAAATACAGGGTGTATATGCACACAGAGTGTGCTCATGCAATCCTCTGGTCACAATGGCTATTTTTCCCCTTACATGGCAATTCACCTCAGATGGAATTTTAGGGAAAATTTTTTTGCAGAATCGCAGAATTTCAGGCACTAATCTCTCTGCTTTTTTCCTTTTTCTTTAAACCTTGGCCACTGTTAGCTGTGGGATACTGGACAAAGAGTGGAGTGTAGCAAAAGAAGGGCCTACTCAACACACCAGTAATCAGATCCTGGATCAGTCAGCAAGAAGTAACCAATGGGCTTTAGTGCCATTTCAGATGCACTTGAGAACCTTGCCTGCCTCTGGGATTTGACTCAGGCTTTGTATGTAGTCATTTTGGCTGAATCAGTTTCTTGTTGGATCATGTCTGGACTGTGTGAAGTGTTTTATCTCAATCTGCTAAAGATTGCTTTATTTACAAAACTATAAGTAAATAATGAAGACTGGATTTTCAGGTAACCTTCACTTGGTTTATGCAAAGCAACAGACGGACTCTCAGATGAAGAAGAAATTTTCCATTTGTGATGACTGATGGGCACAAGTTGTTTAAAATCCTGAACATCTGTTGTCTGCAAAATTTACACTGTATGTAGCNGAAGGATGAAGAAGTGGTCATTTATGAGAGGAATTCTAAACATTTTCCCTTTCCCAAGTGATGCAGACTAGCCAGTTCTGTGCTTTCAAAGCCACAAACAAACTCTCCAGGATCAGCAGGTGCTCCCAGTTTTCAGGATTTTTCTCTGTGACTGAGGCATCCCTTTGAATAGGAGCTCAGTGTCTGATATCCTCACATGACTCCAGGAGTAGCAATCTTTATGGAAATGCCAACCAACCTTCCAATAAAATCTTAGTAAATTCATTAATTTATAACATCATTATAAATTAAATTGTGTTTTTTCATGGCTGTGAGAAGCCTGGGAATTATTAGCATGATCATATCTGGTTTGATATTATCCTTGGACTTCAGAATACCTGACAGATAATCTCATAGTTTTTTTTATCCAGTTCTTTGGTGTTGTGCAGGTTAGAGGGCTTTGGTTTGTGTGTTTGTTTTTCCTGTTACTGATATATTTGGTTTTGGTATTTACTCTGGAGATGAGGCTACTTTACACCATTATGGCTTTTCCAGCCATGGTATATTTTCTTACCTTTCGGCTTGCAGAGATCCATGCAACACAGAGTATGTGTATAACAGTGCTGCAGAGGTTAGCTCTGTTAGCATGTGAATCCCAGAGGGTTTGCTGCCTTTGAAACATCAATTGCACGGTGCATCAGCTATCCAGAGTGCACACACGCAGTTCTGTCTGAGAAATCACAGACAGAAATAGTGTCACTGCACCTAATTGGAGACAATCACCCTGATATTTCCCATCAAAGCAAGGTGGATTTACCAAAGTGACACAAAATGAAATAGCAGGCTGTTATGATGCAATGCACATTGTCTTGTTTATTAGTAATAGATAGGGGCGGTCATCTAAGATGAACCTGGTTTGCTAAATACAATCATAGCATGGAAAGGTGTGGTATCTCCTGGATGAGCTGAGGAAAAGCTGGTTAGCTCCAGCCATGGTGCTACAAGGATGAGCCATTCCCACACACACCCTGGCGTGCCATGGCTCACTGTCCCATGCACTGGGAGGTGATGCACATTGTCCTGCTGCTCCTGCCACGAAACCACACAGCGATGCTGCAACAGCAGAGTATTGCACGGTGGTCAAACCATCTCAGAATTAAAAACTGGTGGAAAAGTTATACAGGGCAACTAATCATCATGTATCCATGTTTGCTTATGTTTGCTGTATATTTGTGGTTTTTTTAGTCTGCCTTCTGGTCTTCAGAGGGGAAAGAGACACTCCTAATATATGTGGCAATTTCAGTTCCAAATTCAACTGTATGTTGCCATACTTCTGCTCACGGAGGAGGAAAAAAAAATCTTAATTTGCCCTCTCCTGCTTTTCATACACATCCATTTATGAGTGATTCATCCAGGGCAGAGTAAGTTTACAGACTTGTGAACTCAGAGGTCTGTTAAGGTTTCTCATGACTACTTTGAATAAATCAGATTTAAAACATGATTAAATAGATCAAATGAAATATAAACCACAGTATAGTAAAACAGAAATTCTACTTGGCTTCAGTTCTTCTTAGCAGCTGTTCTGCACAGGTATTGAGCCATGTAGACACCTACTCAGCTTCACAAGAAAGCTTTTCATAGACATCAAACTTTTCCTTAAATGCATAGAAAAAAGCCAAAATGCTGCTAATAAAATTATCTTTCATCTTAGTAACTACAGATTTAAAATCACTGTAAAACAGATGAATGTTTTCAGAAATATGATTTAACTTGTAATGTCTAATTACGGTTAAGTGAAAGCTCTGTAAAACTTGATTAACAATTATCATTGCTAATTTTCTACTTGAGATTAGCTTTGACTGAATTCCACTCAACTTGTAATTTTGACTGTGCTTGCCTGACATATAAAATCTTTTTAATAAGAAAAAATGCCCATCTGAATGGCTGATCTGAATGCCAGTAACATGTGAGTTACAGTGCCATAAAAAAGGTTTAAGACATTGCGCAACTTGATTTTTCTTACACTTTTGTTTCTAATTGTTTTACAGGCTTAGCTGGTTGTGGGGCAGTTATTCAAATAATTACATTTTCAATAAAGGTATTGAGTAACAAAGCTCAGCTTGTGCATGGCAGTTCTGTGCAGTCCAGAGTGGCTGCATGAGCATTTCACAGGTGACACAAGAGTTTTCACAGCTCTAAGCAAGTAACAAGAAAGAAGAGAGTCTGTCCAGGATGACACACAGGACATTATTTTGGGACAGAACCAGCACAGTGGCTGCAATAGCATTTCCATGGCAATATAATTCCATGTGGTATTTTTTACTTTGCCTTGTCTGGTAGGTTGTCTCACATGATCTGTCATGGTACCCTGTCTAGATACACAGTATTGATGGAGTAATTCATGCCTGTGGCACAGCTTCAGGACGAGGAGTGCTGAAATTAATGGGTTTGGGGCATTCTTAATCGTAGCTCTGGGACATACAGCAAAAAATATTTTGCCATTTTATTCCAGCTTTTCCATGGTTGAAAGTGCTATGTAAATGGAAAACAAAAAGATATGGAATTTTGATTTAGAAGGAATCAGCTTGAATAAGGAAACGTTTGTGTCTGTGATTACTAGTTGGAAGTGAAGAAAACATGAAACAATGAACTTGATAAAATTATTATAGCAGAAATGGAGTATTTTAGTACTGGATAAGAGCCAGGAAAAGTAATGACAAAAGCAGAGCTTTCTCCATTTCCAAACCAGTCAGCAAGAATTTGTTTGCAATTTCCTTCTTAGGGCACTTCCATGAGACATGTTGACAGTAAGACTGTCGTATTTTTTACACTGTCACAACATGTAGTCCCAATGTGAAACACATAACATGTCTGTACTGGAGAAGACACTGAACTTCCATTTATGCAGATGATGATTTCTTCTGAGCTTGCAGATGCTTGCATGAGAAACAGATGCTGAGATGGAATAGTAATTAATTAGAAAGGAATAAGATTGAGTTCACTTTCCTGCCTGGGCCTGGGTTTTTGAGGTGAAGGTGCTGCTAAAGGGTGCAATTTCCTTCTCAAGTCCAACCCCAGAAGAACTTCTCAGATCAAGCTTCCTTGCCACACTGCTGTGAAGTTATATATAGAGAATAGGGCTGGGGACTGTTTCCTCAAAAAGCACAAAAGTAAAAGAAGTAATAAAGAACCCAGAGCAAGTCTCTGCACCTTGAAAGGGAGAAATGGAGTGCTACTCTATCAAATTCAAAAGTCCTATCATTATACCAAATTCCCCCAGAGTATTCTACTTGAGCGTGGCTTAGAGAGCAGCCAGTGTGGAAGAGCTTCTTTGCCCCAGTTTTGTGCACAATAAAACTTTTTTGTGTTCTTCTGCTTTCTCATGCTTTTGAAGGAAGTCTAGCAAAAACATTACTGAAAAAAACCAAATTGCTTTATTTATGGTGCAAAATGTGTAGTGCATCAGCAGGCATCAAGAGTTGGAAGGTGAGGTTTGCCAAAAAAATCTGGAAAAACATAACAAGTTAGCTAGGGCTGCCGTATAGTCCCTCTTTGCTGAGCGCATCCCCTGTGTCTGCTTCCTTCTTTCCTTCTAGGCACAATTTGGTAGATGTTCACCCCCTCTGCAGTGTTGAAAGCCTCATCCAAAATTGCAGCTGCAAGCATGTCTCTCCAGGGAGTGTGGGGGCAGTCGGGAAGCTGGGTGCCAGCAGGGGCTGGGGGCTGACAAGCAAGGTTGGGCATCTGGGTGGGTACCAAACACAGCTACTCTTACAGAGGAGTTTTGGAGAGGGAGGGGCAGGAAGGAACTGTGCAATCATGTCACAGTGCATGCAATTTTGTTTAGCGTGACTTGATCAAGGCAATATTTCCTTTTAAATAGCACTCTGGGGTGGAAAAGTTTAGGGTGAAGAAGTGGCTGGGCAGAAAGAAGAGATGAGAGTGGGATGGGGATTAGTGTTAAGATGCTGTTCACAATTTCCTCCTGAGCTGAAGGAAGAGATGAGAGTGGGATGGGGATTAGTGTTAAGATGCTGTTCACAACTTCCTCCTGAGCTGTAGGAAGTCCAGGATGTGATGAGGAGGAGTTGCCAATAAACCTTACTCTTCTCTTTTTTTTTCCTTTTTATTTACTTTTTTTCCTGTCTGAAATATGGATTCCTTCTTTAGTCTGTGATCCAAAGACTTGGGTTGGGTCCTGATGTTTGCCTAGAGCCTCAAAACAAGATTCAGTGAAGTCACATGCTGAGTGAATAATTGCCCAGAATTAGAATCCAAGAGGTACCTCAATTATTCATTAGAATATAACCTATGCAGTCATTTCACTTGGTATGCCAGCTGATATATGGTGGCTGTAAGTCATATTCCTGCTTTTGCATCATGCCAAGCAGACAAGGGAGCTGACAGCTCCAAGCAATCCCAGGCAGATTTGGGATCTAGTTTTTGTTCCTGTGACTTCCCACACAGCACAAAATGCAGGAGGGCCAGCCAAACAGAAACTGCATTTCTGGCCCAGCATGTGTGAGAATCTTCTGACTGGGATAGGAGAAGGTGCAGGGCTGAAGAGTGGTGGGGTTGCAGGTGTATGAGCATGGGAGCACGCAGCATTTGGAATCAAGTGGAGACAGGCCCTCTCCTGCATGTGGATATGACTCAATACTGAATTAGAAGCCACCAATGCCACCGATGCTGATACCGGTGTTTGCTGATGCGAGTGTTGCAGTTACAGGTTCAAGCAGAGCATTTCTGATTTTAATTACTGACACTGCAGAAACTGAACACTGAAAACACTCCAAGTGTGCCTTATTTTCCTAACACTGCAGTTGTTTGGGTAAAACATGAGTTTCCATGTTTCAAATTTGGAGCAGTGCTCAGAGAAACAGGGGACCAGAGTCCCAGTAGGGATTTAGTGAGTTCAGAGGGTGACCATCCAAGTTCCTGGTGTGAGGTGGGAGCACTGTGATGGGGCAGGTAGTGTGCCTGTCTCCAGGGCTCTGCAACAACTACTTGTGCACTGGAAGAAGAGAGGAATTGTAACTGAAGCTTGCACTGAAATCTGGTTTCCTGCATATAAAACTTAAAATGGAGTAACTGCTTGCAACATACCAGTTCACTAAGTTTTGATGGGGGCTGTCAAGTAGCATTGTAGAGCGTTTCCACTTCACATGTACATGTAAAGCAGGCAATTTTTTCCTGATGCAGGGGAATCTTTGGTGGAAATTTTGAAGGAAACAATTTCTGCCAGGATTACCTCACAGAGTTTTACCTTACACATGTATTTCTTTTGGATGATTCATCTCATTTCCTTTCAGTATGTGAATCCACAGGAGTTTATAGCCTTATGCACTCTAACTCAGTGGATTAATCTCAATGGACCAGCTGAGTAATGAATTTTTGCAATGCAGGCAAAAATTACATAGCAGAGTTTATGTAGTGCTGTGTGGACTTACAGTTCAGGCAGCTCAAATTCAGATACTGTGCACTGCACAGTTAATAGCATCAAGTTCTTCCTCTTTTTCTTTCCCTGCAATTACCATGCAAATATGAGAGCTTTTCTCATACAGACCCACCACAGCCCTCTACAGCATCTCTGGTGCTTTTAGTAGCCCCTGGGATGGCTCTCACAGCTAGATGTAGGGAGTGGGGCCAAGAGAGAAGTGCACACTTGAGTGAATAGTCTGAGGCCTCTGCAAAGTCATCTGACACCCCCTGAGGCTGAACATTTCCTTTGCACTGGGTTTTAAAGAAAGCCTGAGGCTTTGTTTCTTTAAGCAGTTGAGCTGCTCCAACAGCCTGCTGCCTCTGAAAGGGGTTCTTTTATCCCCCATCCCCTTCTTTTGTGGCTGGCCCTCCCTGAACTTATTTGGCTCATTACCCAAGAAGATAGCCACCTGCTTTCTTTTTCCTAAATATTGTTCCTCTGGGCTAACGGGTCTGTATGCTGATGGAGCTGGAAGATGGCACCAAGGGTGGGATGGGTGGTAAGGAGCAGAGAGGGAGATGTACAAATGGACTTCTTGGCAAGGAGAACCTGAGAAGTAGCTCAGGTGCTGTTTGAGGTGCAGCTTGGCTGCCTCTGAAGGAGCAGCCACTTCCCCAGCATGGATGCAGGCTCTTGGCAGACTCCAGGGTGAGTCAGCCATGGACCTCAACTGAACAGGCAATTTAATACCACAGAAAAGACAAGAAGCTTTTTCTCCCAGCCTTTATCTCCTGAGCCAACTAGCTGTGGGGTTGGAGAAGAGCCAGACCAACACAAGGGAGCATGAAAGAAAAGCAACCAGGTCCAATGCTGGCTCCATGAAGACTGAAAAAACACCTCACCTGTAGCTTCCTCCAGTCTTGGTTCCGAAGGGAAAGCTACAACAGACTTTTAAAAGATGAGCCTAAAACTGGAAACCTAATTGTGCAGACTCTAACAACTGCAAACTCATTTTAAGCACTTCACAGGACAATGAAATTTGCTCCCTACACACTTCAGGGTGCCAAAGGTGCTGTCACCACCTTGCTTTGCCCCTTGCTTGCTGGCCCTGCTGTCCCACAGGTACAAATTGTGAGGCTGGCTGATTAAGTAAGGGCTGAAGGATGAAATTTGTGGCAGAGCAACTGTTCCCACATGGGCTGCCCAGGAGCTTTGCTGAGAGCTAGAGAAGAGTCTGCACAAACATGGTCTTTCTCTTGTCAGCAGATTGCTTGATACATTGCAAGCAATGCCTTTTCAATGAAGTTTATCTCCCTGTGTGCAATTAATTATGCAATGTTCAAAGAAGAGCCTTAGATGATGCAGAAAGCTGACTTTGCTAATGAGAGTGGCTCTAATTGCAGAGCAGATGTGTGGTCAGGGTGGGGAGCCAGCTCCAAGCACAGCCTTTTTGGGCAGAGTTGGCCAGGGTGGGTATCCTGTTAGCATGGCTGGGCCAGGACCTTGGTTGGTGCAGGTATGTTTGTCACCAGCTTTAGAGGAAAATAGCTTTATTTTTTTATCTCCTAATGTGATGAATACACCAGGTCGAGGGTGAAACTGTGGTGGGATCCTGGGCTTGCTGCAATCAGTTGTGCAGTGTTAACTGGGTGCAATTTTCTGAAGATATTTTTACAGATGCAAATCCACCCTAAAGGCACATGTGTATGTGACTCTTCCCCAGCACACCATGACAGGTGTTTAGAGCAGATTGATACCAGCTATCATTTTAAATGTTGGTGATGCAACAACGTTTTTTGTCTATGTCTCACTGTAGGACAGAAGAGTGTGTGTAACCCTTCATAAACTGCTCTTGTCAACGGTTTCATTATTAAGCACAGACAGTCAAATATTGTGAGTCAGTATCTTTCATCTTCTTCCTCATCCATATCACAAATTAGAAGTCACTTAGAAAGAGTTTATTAAAAAGTAGCACTGGTTTCTTATCTCAATTGCCTTCTGGTTTCACTTTGACCTACACTGCTTTCCTAAATAAACATGGTGATTGCGTCTTGGAGAGCTGAGATCTTAAATAGAAGAAATAATGTATTTACAAGAAAAACAGCCAGCCTAACTGGCTTCAAGCTTATAAATAGTCTAGCAGGTCCCAGGAACCGTCTCTAATTACCATCACTTCCCCCCAGGTGCTGCGTGTCTGGGCGCAGAGCAGTTATAGCTTTTCATCCCAACAACAGTGACAGTGTGGCTTCTTGTCCCATGTCCAAGGGAACTCACCCACCTGAGCTCTTCCCACATGTCCTCAAGTGGGAGCTGAATAGGAGGGAAATGGCTGATTACAACTGAATGGTCTTCAAAAGGCAGAAATTATGCTAGGATTAAACCAGAGTTAAGGGGTTCAGGGAAGAGCTGGCATGGAAGAAACTGGTGGGACAGTATGGTAATTTTATTATTGCCTTTGCCCTCTGGGGGCCATAATTACACACGTTGGAGTTACACACAGCCTGCTGTGCCAGCGTGGTGCTGAACCTCAGGACCTGGACTGCCATATCATCACAAAGTTCTTCTAATTCAAGGGGGCTGTCCAAGCAGGGGACACCCAGAAGGCCTCTGCTCTTGCTTAGGTGTCCCCAAGGCAAGAGATGATTTCCCTGCTGGGCTCAGAGAGTGCCTGGGGAGGTACTAGGAGGGTGCTAGTGCCAGGGGTGTGCTTGGTCTCAGCCCACCTCCAAAATAATGTTTTGGACGTCTCAAGCTGCTGCAGCAGGTGCAGGTGCTGTGAGGGAACCTGCAAGCTGCAGTGCCCTGTCCTGAATGCGGCCCAGCCCTGAGCTCTGCAATGTGTAGCGAGGGCCAGAGGGACACAAGTGCCCCAGCAGAGGCTGCTCTGGGGCACGGTGGTGTCCCCTCCTCCTGCCTGTTGCTGCCAGAAGGGAGGCACACGCCGTGGCTGCGATGTCAGTCAGGAGCACCGCTGTGATGTGTAGCGCTGAACAGGGGGTGACATGTGTGAGGCCGTGGGAGCAGAAACCTCGCTGTGCTGGCGCTATCCTGCTTGAACCACTGCCTGTCCCCTGGGCCTGCCACAGTGCGTGGGACCAGGTAGTGCGGGCAGCCCCTTGAAGAGGGGGTGGCACAGTTGTCACCCTGAAAGTACGGAAGGCAAAAAGGGCCACCTCCTGGAGCCCTTTGGCTGCTGGAGCATCTGTTCCAGGGTAGGAGGTCTGTCCTGCCCTCATTCCTGCTGAGGGCTCAAAAGAGGCCGGCAGGGCTGAGAGGAGCGATGATGATGGGGGCATCAGGTGAGGTGAGGATGGGTGTTGTGTCCGATGTGGTCTCCTCAGCCTCACTCTCCACGTCCTCCAAGCTCTCGCTGACAGAGGGGATGATCTGCACCACCTTCTCCTGAAAGTGCACTTGCTTGCGAGGAACTGGCATGGCTGCCGGTTGGGTTGGAGTTTCTGGGGCTGAACTCCAGTCCTTGCTGCCCTTCAGGATGCTCTTCATATGGCCCAGAAGTGAGCGATGCTGCTCCCTCTGGGCCCCGTGGAAGGTGTAGGTCTGCTCAGTGTCACCAATGATGGTTGGGGCTGCCTCAGTGGCTGAAGGGTCCACGTACTGGCCTGCCTGGGGATGCGTCTCTTTGTGCCCTGGGCTCTTCCTCCTCTTGCTCAGCAGGAAGTAGGCCAGGGCAGTGAGCACCAGCATGGACCCTGGGGACAAGACTATGTTGGCTGAGGGCTGAGACAAGTGGGAAGACCTTGCCAAGCAGTGCTTGGTCTGGCTAGCCCAGTGCCATCTGCCACCAGCCCAGCTCCCTGCACATCCCCACCCTCACTGGCCCTTGACAGACCATGCTCCTCTTCCATCTGCACTACCCACCCAAGCTTCTCACCAGGGATGGTGACATGCCAGACAAGGACGGGATGCAGGAAGCAAGCCACTGAGAGCAGTGTGTACCCCAGGAATTTCTGGAAGCTCCCTGGGCGTCTGGCTCGCTTCCAGCAGGCCTGTGCCAGGGATTCAGGCTTGTGACTGGGGAGAGAAAGAGAGGTCCTTGTGGGATGAGGCACCAACCATATGCCAAGAAGATTTGGCCCTAACCATGACCCATCTAGATGTGCAGATCTTCACTCTGGTTTGTCAGGAGATGGGTGTGTTTTTCAGGGAAGGTAAGCAAAGCCTGAACATCTCCTGTTGGGAGAAGAGCATTTGCCAGAGGCCAGCATCTCAGCATCTCACTAATCAAGTGCCTGTTTGGAGTAATGTGTTGCTTCTAAGCTGTGAGGACTTTTGCGTTTATGCTAGAAGACAGCAGCAGTGCTCAGCCTCTCAAAAGGACATAAGGATTGTCTACATTTTAACTTTAACTTCTGTACTGTCTCTGGAGGGAGCTGAAGCTCACCCTGGGGATCTGGCTCTTCCCTCAACTCTGGTACCCTGTGCCTACACACTGTGTTAAGCAGGTGCTGAAGACCAGGGTTTGCTGTGCTGATGCTCAGAAAATTAGGGCACAAGCCTGGGTTAAAACACAGATTTAAATGGCTGTGCACATGGACCCATTTTCCTCCCCCCTGTTTGAGGGCACTTGCCTTGGCATTAGGGACAGGACCTTTGGTCTGGTACTTGCAGCTCCCCCAGATCTGGTATTGCCTGTAAGGGGCAAGGTGCCTTAGGGAGGTCCCGCCATGGCTGGAGAGTAGTGGGCAGGGTCTACTCACGTGAAGCACATCTCCAGGAACAAACTGATAAAGAAGAAGCCTTCACAGACAGTAACTGCGACCCCTGAAAAACTGAAAGGTGGAGCTGTCAGGGGAGCAGGGCTGTGTTTGAGTATGTTCTCCAGGTAGGCAGAAAGGGCACAGGGGGCCAGAATTTACTATCCAGTTCTCAACACAGTCTGTGTGCTAGAGTCTGAACACCCTCTGCTCATCTGGTTTGTGGAGGAAAACTCACAGCCTTTCTGTCCCTGGGGAGTCAACTTGCAGTCAGTGTTGCCTCTGGCCTGCCTGAGTCTGCAGTAGCAACTCTTTATCTAACAGAAATAGCTTATTTTTCTGAAACCTCAATATGGAGATGTGAAATCCCCAAATCCTTGGACACTGTTTCCTGCTGCTGTTGCTGTCTAGTCTGGTGCTACATATGGTGGAGGGGTTGACCTTGTCACCCCTGCCAGCTCGGATTTCAAGGGCAAAAATACTCACAGCAGATAGAAAGCCAGGCTTTTGAACTGTCCTCGCTGCAGAGTTTCTACGCCCACACCGATCAGCACTAGAAAGAGAAGGTAAGAAATATGCTGACTGCAGGGTTCATTCCCAGTTCCCTCGGGTTAGTTCCCAGCTCCCAGGATAGATGTCCCCATTTCCCGAGGGGCTAGCAAGGCTGCTTCTCCCATGCAGGGCAGCATGTTAGGACTGCTAGCACCAGTGGTTCATGCTGACACACCAGGCCAGAAGAGTCAGAGCTGAGTGCTGTCCTTGACATACAGCCCTGAAACCCATCCCAGCTGCACGCCTATTATGGCAGCCTTGCCACTGTGTGGGCTGGGGAAAGGTGCTCCGGGAATACCAGCTGGCCTTGGACAGCTGGGGGAGGTGAGCAGTAGTGTCCTGGGACCCTTCCACCCTCTGCCATACTGCCACATCTCAGCTGCCACGGGGCCCACTGCCCACTGCCTCATCCACCTCTGCCCAGGTCCCCCCCGTGCCTGCCAGCCCCACTCCCTCGCCCACCCTGCTTGCCCAGGCCTGTTGCACCCAACACGTGGCTGCAGAGCAGGGGAACTATGCCAGCTGCCTTCACAAAGGGCTGTAGCCATAGCATCAGGATCCTTTGCTAGCCAAACAGAAAAACATATAATGGGAGCAGGCAGATTAAAAACAGGGAATGAACATTCTCTCAGTGCCCCAGCCAGTACAGAACACCAGGGAGTCAGTTTAAGGGGGATTAAGAGTATTAGCAAGGCTAAAATCTTTGATGGATTGGCCAATAGCTTCAGGGGATGGAAAATTTCCTTCAACATCCTTCAGTCCCCTTCAAGACTATTTCTAAAATGGAGCAGAAATGTAATGCCTCACACCAGCTGCAGCAAGTTGGTCAGTACATGCCAATTCACAGGGCACAAGTGTCAGCAGCGTGGAGCTGAATGGAGCCCAGATGCCAGGGCCAGAGCATCGGCCTGGGCAATCTCCTGTCTGCACCCAATATCTCCACCCCTCACTGAGCAGTCCCCACCCATCCACTGGTGCTCAGGAAGTTCACCACTGGTCCTGCACCATGCACACTGGCCAAGGTTGGAGGTGCGGGTTGGATCTGTTTGCCTGAGCTGTGGTTTGCCCCATCTGGAGAAGGGTACCAGGCTCCCAAACAAGGACACAGATCAGTGTCCAGCAAGACAGCGGTGTAGGCCAGTGCCAAGGGTCAGCCATCTGGGCTGAAAGAAATCCCTCTGTGTTTTCCCTATGTCACCTACAGCTGCTGGCCCCGTCAGCCAAGGGAACACATGGGGCCCATTTGCCACCCTCCTACACTGCCTTTCCAGCTCTGAGCAGAGCACAGGGGAATCAATCTTAAGAGAGGGCTGTGAAGATGCAAGAGCTGTGTAATCCTACATGCAAAGTACTGTCTTTTACTATCTTGTGACTGAGGACCATTCTTTATAATCTTCCCTACAAATGTGGAGTTCATTCATTCATTCATTCATTCATTCCCTGTGGATGAATGCAGAATTCTACAGCTCGACTGTTAGCTCGAGCCTCTACTCTGGGTGGGGAGATTTCCTCCTTTTGCACAGCTTCCGCTTTATCCACAAAGCTGTTTGGATGAAGAATCTGCAAGAAGAAAAGAGCTGTTTCGAGGTGTTTGTTTGGACTAGTCACCGCCTTGATTTGGATCTTGTCCAAACCATGTGGCTAAAGGCACATGATTAGGAATTAAATGGTTGAAAGCGTGAGAATTAAGAAATAAGTAGGAACTCTTTCCTAGATGCAAAAATCGCAAGGCCTAGGATCGCCGAACTAGAGATGCTGCAAACACTGCAGCAAATCACAGGGCTGTTTAACAACTCTTTGCGAACTTGCCATAAGACAAGTTAGCCATTTTCTGATACCAAGGAAACTCTGTAGCCTCACCGTTGCAGAGAGCCATTACACTCAAAGATCCTGGGGGAAAAGGAGGTTTATATTATGGGGGTAATCTGTATTTACTAGCAGCATAAGGAGCTGGCCAGGCCTTCTCAGAATCAATTAGTGAGGCTGATGCACTCGCCCTTCCATCAGTTTTTTCAAACAAAACCCATGGGAATTTCTTCTGCATGGTTTCCATTTCATTCAAAAGCCTCACACACCTCATCAGGCACTAAACACTGCATCAAGCTGATTTCTTACTCCATTGAAACACGCAGAGGAATAAAACACAGGCACATCCCATTCTTCACGGGCCTTTTGGGAAAGTCGGGTGATACTGGGAATGCACCAGAGCTATGGAAAAGCACAGCAAGTTGTAGTGCAGCTCTCTATGCTCTGTGATGCTCAGCAGACAGATAACTGCACTGCTCATTTAAAGAAAAATTAAAGAAAGATGTGCAGATGCTGCAAAATGATAAAAAGAAAACATGCAGGAGAGAAAGATGATATTCCACTAACACACTTCCACATTGTAAACTACTTTCAATTTTGTTGTTCTAGCTTCAGTTTTCTCATGGCAACAAGCTCACATTTTCTTCCAGGAAGGTCTCTGAGTTTCCTTGGAGTTTTTACTCTTCATATGACCAGCAGGAGGCTCATGTGGGCCCAAGGGGATGGGGATGAAGAAATGAAGATATCTGCATTTTCTTATTAAAGCTGTGTCCCATCTCCCACTGTTGCAGTATCATTGTGACATGCACTTATCTACTGGGAGTTTGTATAAACTCAGAGACTCAGATATCTGTCTGTTATCAGTATCAGTCCTTTAAAGCACATTCCAGAGCCTCCATCTCCCCAGCTGGGCTTTGTGTGTCCTTGGGAACCTGTGCGTGTTTCAGCCTACCTCTGCGCTTTCTACTTTGTCCCTGGTTTGAGCAAAGTGTCTCTTCATGACTGTCTGCAGCTGATAAAGGAAATACAAAGGTAGGAGGGCCTGCTGTGACTTACTCTGCAGTGTCTGACTCTGAAATCCCTGGGGGTCTGAAACAGGAACCACAGGCACCACCTCAAGTCACCTCTCACCACGAACCTCTGGTTCACCCCTCCAGCCTTTAAACAAATCAGGGCCTTTGATCTCTGCTTTACTGATGGGGAAACTGAGGCAGAGAGTGCTGCCTGTCCTGTCCCATAACAGCTAGTCAGCAGCAGTGCCAGAGTCAACCCCTGAGCCCTCTGCTTTAGCTGATTCCCCAAGTCCCATCTGGAGATGCTCCATGTGAGATGGTGTTCCATCCTCCCGAGTGAGACACTGTGTCTGACACTCAGCTCAAAATACCTGCATTTCATCTGAAACCAAGCACTTGGGTGTGTACCAAATCCAGAACGCCCTGGTCCAAAGCAGCCCCTGGCAGTGGGTGAGAGGATGCAACTCAGCATCAGTACCAGGTGGGTGAATTTAGTGTTTGTACTGCAGCTATAACCTGAACTGCTCTGAGCTGCTCCCTGACAGGTTGGTAGAGAGGCAGAGCAGTGCTTTTATAGTAACCCTGCCAGGATGGCTGGGACAGAACCTCTCCATCCTGCCTGGCACAGGACATCTCACTGTGCACAGTACCAGGAGCTCCTCCATCTTCACATCCCACACAGTAGCCCGGCAGTTTTGCACAGTCATGAGTATTTTGCTTTTCAGTCTCATTTGCCTATGCCTATGTCTGTTTTAAAAGAATACAGTTTAGGGGGTTTTTTTTGTTTGGTTTTGTTTTGGTTTTTTTGGTTTTTTTTTTCTGTGTGCGTGTGTGCTTTAGCTTGTCCTCTGAATGTTGGCTCTTCCTTTCTGATGTCTCACTGTGCCTCCCACAGCATTTGGAAAGAGCCTGGCCAGGCACCCAGCACTCTCCCACCCTGGGTCCCAAAGCAAAAGTGAGCAAATTTCCTTGTCCTCTCATAGGATGGGGCCGTGGCTGCAGCTGGCCAAAGGCAGAGAAGCAGCCTGGAGGTCCCGACACCCACTCAGTGCCTTTTAATGCCAAAGACAAAGAGAATTTGCTCTTACCTGCTGCAGTGGAGATGCCCAGCAATCGGCAGGTATACTCCAGGGCACTCCAAAATGCCTTGTGCTGCATGGCGAAGAGATGAAGACTGCGGTATAGCCAGGCAGAAACTCCTCTTCAGAGCCCCCACCTCACGCGTAGCCCAGCAGCTCCCAGAAACAGGCAGAGCCTCTTGCTCCTTGGACTGAGTGACCTTCCTGAAGGAAAGGGCAGTGCGTGCAGGACTGCCACCTCACAGGGCCTCCCAGGGGAGGGTGGTCGGAGAATGAGCTGCCACCCCAGGGAACCGGTCAGCACTGCTTCCTGCTGCTCCCGTGGGGGCTGTGGAGACCTGGCCTTTTCCTGCTTGCTGCTTGCTCCTTGTCGACCCGGGGTGAATAATGATTGGTAAGGCAGGGGTGCGGCTTTGGGAGCATTTGCACCCCAAGTGCATGGGCGCACGGCCTTCCCTGCTTCTAAAGTGGAGGCTCTGGAAGCCCAAGCTGATTAAATGAATGTGAAGTCATTAGTGCTGTGCAGCTCCCGGCAGGTTAACCATTTGTGAGGATGACGATGTTTGCTCTTGGCAAGAAAGCAGCAGGTTTCTGGCAAGTCACGAGGGGCACCACAGGCCCACTGCCTCCTGCAGCTGAGCCCCTGGCCATGGCTGCTGCTCACCATCCAGGTTCCAACTAGTAGGGCTTGGGAAGTGTCTGTGCTGATGTGCAATCACAGGAACAAGATCAGATGTATTCAGAGAGGTCCCACAGACTTGGGACAGCCATAGCAAGAGAGATCTGATTTTCTTTTTTTGGGAGCCCCAGTGAAATGTGGTTTTGTTTTGTAGCTACCAGAGCCATTTGAACAGCACCAGGGCCTCACAAGTGTTGTAACATATGGAACGAGCTGCACAGGTACTCTGACCTCTTTGCCTTGGATTTGGTAGACAGTCTGGGGGTCCTTGGCTTGTCCCTCCAGGATGCACTGCCTCAGGAGAGGGGCAGCCCTACGCATGTCTGAAGGACAAGAGTAGAAAACACTGGCTGTTCTGGACCCCAGCCCCACACTCCTTTGTGTTTGAATAGGGTATATCTCACTGGAGATCACCATTGATCCCACCTGCTGCCACTCAGAGGAGAGGTGGTTTGGGCAGCAGCATGGCAGTCCTGGTGTGGCAGTCCCAGCAGGAGGGTCATGTGAGCACAGCACAGTCCCAGTGGGTGGCACTGACCTGTGGTGCCTGCAGGGCTGCGTGTTCACAGGTCAGTGAGCTCACCTTGTGCTGCAGCCGGCGTCTGCAGAGTCACTGCAGCCCCTGCCCCTCATTGCGCTGGCTGGGAAGCTGCCGTGGGCAAGGGACTGAGTGAATCACACTCAACTCACACACAGACAGCCCTGCAGGGATGGAGCAACCAGCTGAACCTGTCCCCCTGTGATCCCTTCTCACCTGCCTGACACCACAAGGCTGAGCCTGGCCTGACTGCGTTGTACTGACTTGTCCTGGGGTTAGAGGTGACTTGCTCCAAGGGCACAGTGATAGCTTCTCTTCCCTGGGTTCTTGGTCTGTATTTCAAATGTATGAAATGGGTCCATGATTCCTGTAAATAACTGCTGATACTAGTTTTTTGAACATTCACAAGGTTGTGAGTGGCAGGGATTTTGCAGCAGGCAGTCCTGAAAAGGTTTGGGCGCAGTGCACATTTTCCATGTGAAAAATGGGAAGTCCCACAGGAGAAGGGTTTCCAGAGCATCCCAAATCGTGTCTTTGCCTTGCAGCACTGGCACTGCCTTTGGGTGTTCCCATTTCCTCTTGTCTTTCCACACCACCTTGGGCGTTTGATGGAACCACTTGTTCTCCACAACTGGTGACTCAGTGGTGTGCCTTCCTTTTCAAGAGAGTGGAAATCAGAGGCAGCCAACAGGGAAGGTCACATGAAGGCTGAGGAAAATCCCAGCCGGGGCAGCCCTGCTGCCCTGCCTGCTATGGCTGGGCATTGCCTGGGTGATCCCCGTGCCCTCTAATTGTGTTTTTCTGCAGGCTCCAGGAGCACTCTCTGCGTCCAGAAGTCACCAAAATGCCTTAAGTGCCCTGGGGTTTACAGAATATGGATTCACAGAATATTCTGAGTTGGAAAGGATCCACAAGGGTCATTGAGTCCAACTCTTAAGTAAATGGCCCATATGTGGATTGAGCCCACAACTTTGTTGTTATTAGCACCATGCTCTAACCAACTGAGCAAATCTCAGGGATTCCCAGGTTATACAGGATGTGCAGGTTCTTTCAGATTGTGCAAACAGTCTGGATGCTTTTTTCCTTGCTGTCATGTTCTTTTTTTAACATTGATGCATTGAATCGAAGGTGTCTCTTTACAAACGTGAAAAGTAGAAAGGTACTTTAAAAGCAAGTAGAGGAAAGGAAGACATAAGAGTCTTTCAGAATCACTTAGAGCCATGAGCTTAGGCTTGAAGAGAAGCAGAAAACACCACAGTGCAGCCCTGAGCTATGAGCACTTGTCCTTCAGCAGCTGCCAGCACTGCTCAAGGCAGCAAACTGCTGCCTCCTCCTGAGGTGGGGGTCCCTATAGCCAACATGGGCAGTGCAGCATGCTGGGCTCTTACTCTGGCACTCTTATTAAACTTCACTGAGCTCTCACCCAGAAAGTAAACGACTTTGTCTAAGTGCCCTTGACAGCAATGTTTCCTTTCTGGAAAACAACATGCCCCAGGGTTTTAAATAAATGTAAATGTATGGGTGGCAGTGGTGGTAGTCATGGAGGAACAGAATCTATTTGGAAGTGGCAGATTAATACATTAGCAATTTAAACCATCCATGTCCTTCCCATGCTCCTTTGGCTACTGCCCAGCCTCCATCCTGAGTGGACCTATATTAGCCTTCCTGAGGGTCTCTGTTCCCCACGTGGCAGAACCTTAGTCTGGGGCAGCTTAAGGTCTTCACTCACTCTTCCTGCATGCACTAGGTGTTTGTTTCTCTCACTCCAGTGCCCAGCAGGGTAGCATGGAGTGAGCTGGTATCCTCAGACTTCATTTGTATCAACACTCATTTGGCAGCTCCTTCCTTACTTTTAGGATTTTTTTGGCTAGTGCTCCTACAAAGCAACCTCACATGAACTTGATTTTTCTTGGTAGAAGGGTCCCTTCTCCTTCTGCCTTTTCAAGTGGGGAGATGATACCCTCAATGAAGATGTGTTTTGGTGAGGTTTTCAGGAATGAGTTTATGCAGTCAGAAGAGGACTGAAAACTTCTGAGCTTCGAGGGGTTTAATAGCCTGTAACCAACATTGCAAAACCTATGCACCAGCACAGGCTGTTCTGGGACATGTAACAGCAGTGGTCCCCACCGCACATTAAACCAATTCTCTTGCACAGAGGCTTACCATTTGCACTTTGGCTGCCAGCCAGGATTCACATTTACAGTCTGCTTCCCATGATGTATGGGTTGATTTGAGAGGATTTTATCTCAGGGTTATGGCTTCATGGTCGTGTTAGTCTCTGTCTTCATCTCTCCCAACTCACACTTTGCTCAAGTCAGTTTTGCTGTGGCACGACCACCGTGCCATTCTTCTGTGAGCAAGGCCACAGGGCAGCATCTGTGCAGAGTGGCTGCCCCAGTAAGGATGTGGGGGAACAGGACACTCACCTCATGTGTGTCTCTGAAAAATGGTGATGCTGCAAGAGTGCTGCAGATAGTGGAGACCCCGTCCTGGGGCATAGGGTACCACAAGCCATGCTCTGGAAGAAACTTATGCTTAACTTAACTTGCCCAAAGTATAAAAACAGTTCCCAAGCTGCCTTGTACAATGTTCTGGAAATCTTTTTCTGATATTTCTCCTCCGCTTCTCTCTCCTCAGCCCTCGGCTATAACCACCATGTCAAGGTAGCCCTGCTCGGCAGCCTTGGTCCCGTCTCTGAGCAGCAGCAGCTGAGATGCTCCCACCAGAGTGTCCAGCTGAGACAGACTGACACCAATGCTCTCCCTTGTCCACCAGAGGACAGGGAGCCAGCAAGCAGCTGCCCAGAGCCTTTGCAGTGGTGCCATGTGCCTCCTCCCTGCACCTCCCTTCCACCAGGTCACCTGCCATGGAGAGGAAATGGACTGTCACAACAGCAGGCTGATGGCAGATGGACCCAGTCGATTGGAAGCACCAATGAACTGCACCTGTGAGTTCACTGGGTATGAATATCTCCTTGCAGTCAGCAAGAGTTTCACCTTGTCTTCTATCCCCAGAGGTCCACAGCTTTCCAAACCAGTTTGAATGAACTGACAGCAATCTGAGGTGAGCTTGGCAGACCTCCCTCTCCTCCTGAGCCAGGGAAAAACATGGCAGAGGGCTGCCTGAAGTCACATAACCAGCAGAGCTAAAGAGAAAATCTTAAGTGTGCCCCCTCTTCCTTTGGCATAGCAGGAAATCATGCCCTCTAGAGTCTCCAAACCTGGGGCAGCACTGCAAGCCGTGCTGGGGATGCCCGGCAGGGGACAGCAGGACCCCACCACTGCACAGACAGCCCGGCTGCTCCCTGTGCGAGGCAGGCTGCAGCCAGCCCCCTGCAAGGTGGGGATGAAAGGGCATCATTAAGTTTTACTGTTTGAACAAGAAAAGCATGATAGACACCACATGGATCTGAACGGGACCGGGGAGAGCCCAGAGCTGCAGTGAACACAAATCAATAACTGGCCTGTTTTGCTTTATGCTCTGCGATCAAAGGGATCAACACGCTGCCGAACACTCGTCTGCTCCTCCGGGAATTTCCCACCCCACCAGAAATGCCAAGGCTCAGCAGTACACTGCCGCCATTGTCCCACAGCAGACCAGCCAGCCCCAGAAGGCTTTGGTGTGCAGCTCCAGTGCTGCAGGCTGAAGCAGCAGAGAGGGTGAGCTGGAGAGGCTGGTGAAGAGCCTTTTTACTCACAGCCCCTCCTGGGGACCCTCTCACTGCCGGCACAATTAGAGAGACACTGCATTTATCCTGGGGCCAGGCCTGGCCTTTGCCCAGGCTGTGCCTTGTGCCTGGCGGCAATGGCTGGGGGCTGAGCTCTCATCCAGGCATCCAGTGTTAATAAAACTCACGACACACGGTGGTGTGTGGTGATGTGAGGATGATGCCAGGGGAAGGGGGCTGTCGTTGATACCTCTGTGGCAAAGGCAATCTTAAGCAGAAAATGGATGTAGAAACACATCTGATGCACTTGTGGGGATCTCACAGACCTCTACAGCACCTCCATTACTCTGACTTGCTGGTGATTTCTGCTTTCCCTGTGAAACCTGCAAGCCTCCTCACCCCAGCCCCTTGCTCAGGAAAGCAACCTCCCAGCATGTCAGCATGAACTTCCCTTCTTTTATTTGGTCACCTGTTTGACACCAACCTTAGAGGCTTTCCAAAATGTGGACTAACACCAGTTCCCTGTGGCAGCATGTATGAGGGGCTCCTGACTGGCTACCCACCCAGGTCTTGGCACAGCTCAGTACAGCTGGGATCATTCCCCATCCCAGTGCTGCTCTGCTCTCCAAGGGGGTGGGCCGAGCAATGTGTGCTGAGCTTGTGACATTTTACATAGTATTTGGCAGAGAGATGTGTGATCAGGATGTATGCATACATAGGCAAGTGTATGTATATATGTGTTGAAAACCCATGTGTTTTTTTAAACTAAGCTGTAATAACAAGAACTATCAAAATTACATTTATTTATTATGCATTTGATCTCCAGTTCCACAGCAGGGCTCCCAGAGATTGGTGTCCAGCTCCCAGAACCACGTGATTATGCAAGACTCTCCATGAAAACACACTTCTAGCTCAGAAAACTGCAGAGAAAAACTGCAGAAACAGACTCAAAATCCAGAGGAAAGAAAGCTCCCAAGTTAAATCTTTGTTTCCTATTTTTAATAGTATTATTTCTAATTGTATGATTTAAATGCATGATCTTTGGGGGCTTACAGTAAAGCTAAACAAGGAATGTCACAGTGGAACTAGGAAGAGAGGACATCAGGAGACCTGAGATTATGGTCAAGGCAGTAATTCCAAATCTAAGCCCCAAGGCAAGCAACACCTTCGATCTCAGCATTTCTCAGCTGCCTGTGAAGTTTCTTTGCTGACAGCAGAGTGTGAGTGGAGGACTGAGGCAGGAGTGGGGCTGAGAGCTGCAAAACACCATGAAGGCAGCAGAGGCCTGACAGGGATAGGGTTGCTCCCCCAAATTAACAAGGGGCAGGGGATGCTCACCAGCAGGATGCGTGAGCCTTCTGTCCAGGGAGCTGCCAGGGAGCTCCTCAGGGATGTGCCTGGTGCAGCAAGGGGGGCTGCTCCGTGTTGCAGGCACAAGCCCTCTCCAGTGGGACTGTCTCCACTCCACTGTGAGGCAACACAGCCACGGAGTTGGTTGTCAGCTCCACTGACGGGGAGTGGGGCGAGGGGGGACCCTCAGCTGGATGGGGTTGCTGTGGTATGCCCAGGGCAAAGGGAGCATAGCTCAGTGCTGGCCTTGGTAGTGGGGACTCGGAGGCTTTGTCTCTCTTACTTAGGAATCTCTGGTCTTTGTGAGACTGATCTTGGCTCTCAGGTGGATGAATGGAGATCTCGACTTGCATGTAAAGAGTGAAGGGAAACATGAAGGGAGCTACTTATGTGATCTTAAGATATGGCTACACCCTGCACAAGTCTCTGCATGTCCTCTGCCTGCTGCCCCTCAGTTCTCGTTCTTTCTTGCAAGCTTGGTCAGACCCCCTTGCTGTGAACTGCTCCCATGCAATAGCTGCAGGAACTCCAGACGTGTTCAAAGATTAAATGTCCCAAAGACCATGTTGTCCATACATACAGGGACCCCCTACCATGAATCAATCAGCTGCAGAACTTGGGAGAGACTCATCATGCTGAAGTTGGCATCAGTGCCTCTCAATGTACTGTCACACTAAAAATAGATCCATCTCCTTTTTCCATGTCTGGGCTGAAGTGTAAAACATTCCCAGAGTCTGAGTTTGATGGAAGTCCTTTAGCAGGTGGGTATATTGATTAGCATTCTAGCTGTCTAAGAGGCAGCTAGAAGTGATCAGTAAGGCACCCACGGGCAGGCAGAGCAGATGGAAAACTCTGCTTAGGATCACTTACTACAGTATAGGCATGGCTTGGGATCTGGATGTGGAGGCCACAATCTGGATGGATTTCACCTCACATGGATCCAGTAAGCACATATCCACTTTTCCCACTGACACTGAAAAATTCCTCACCCCACAAGAAGTCCCATGGGACTGGAGTAATCAAATAGGGAGGTAATTGAAGGTTGAAAGACCCATCCCCACATTTAAGAATAGCTTGTTGTTTCTAGCAGTGGACTTGAAAGACCTATCCCCACTTTTAATAATATCAATCTGTTGTTTGTAGCAGTGGACTATAGTAAAAGAAGTCCAGCCCCACACCACAGGTCACAAAAAAGCAGAGTCCACAGGGCACTAAAGGTAACTACACAACAGCAGTGCAGAGGCAGAAAAATTACCCATGAGATAGTCCAGAGTAGCCTCAGCCTATTTGTACAGAGCTGAAGAAGAGATGAAATCAATCACACATCTTCTGTCTGAATTCACCATTCAAGTGCTGCTGGGACCCCTGAATAAAGACTGTAGCTTGCTCGCAAAGTCAGCCAATTCCTTCCCCAGTAGCTGTCAGTGGACATGAGTTTTGGGCTGTCACAGTAGGTGTTTGAACTGCTGGCCAAGCTGCTCTAAGGTTCCATCTCCCCTCTTCCAACTTCTCCATTCCTTCAACTTCCACTCCACATAAAAAGTTCTATTATCAGCCATCACCCTGGGAGACAGCAACTTACAGCAGCAGTGCAGGAGCCACATGCAGGTGTGAGAGGGTGTTCACAAGGGTTTGCTTTCCCTGGAGTAGCATGACATGTTACGGTGTTCTGTATGTGCAGGCTGACTTTCATCACTGAGACCTGACAATGAGGCCAACAGGAGTGCTGTGTCAACATAAAGTAATGCTCTGAGTTTATTTATTGCACTGATTCATTTTCATTTTGAATGGGGAAACTGAGGCAGGGTGATGCCTTGGTCCAGATAGTATCACAGTGCATTGTCAGCAGCACAGCTTACTCAAGGATGATGAATCTTGCCTGCCTGTCTGTAAATCTGCACTTCGCTTGTGAAATACAATTCTAGCTCTCAATCAAGGCACTTAGCTAAACTCTAACCTAAACCCATGATTCATTTCTTGAACTAAAAGTTGTGCTATAATGATGAAGGGTAGGATTCACCTCTGTGTGGAGCAGGTCTGTAACAAGACTAAAATACCACCTTAACACCACGAAACAAGGCTGATGTTTTACTTATTCCTGTAGAGAGAGAAATTGCCACCATGGGAGGAAATGCAGTAGTGCAAAAGGAGCTCACAAAGAGATCAAATATTCATGTGCAGGCTCTTGCTCTGGAGTATATTTCATAAGGAAGGCTGGTGGAGCAGTGTTTTATCAGTAAGTGGCAGGAGGGAGTGCTAGTAACTCAATATAAACAAGCTCTGTGCATAAGCTTTATCCCACAGACATTCATCCATCCATCAAAACCATTTGACTCTTTGCCCTCTTTTCTGGCAAAGGGGACTGGTAACTTCTCCCTGCATGGGAGCAAACAAGGTGTGCACAGCAGTGATTGATGTACCTGGGGATTGAGACACATCAAAGAGACTGCTTGCTGCATTTTGAGTCCCAGTGAGCAATTTATAGAAGGGTTTATGTAGATAAATAATCAGGGAGATTTATGTGAAGCAATACAAAACATATGTTTTTGGCTGCAGAGATGTAGAAATGCTCAAGGACTTGGAAGCTGCGTAGCTGAAGTTATTTGTAAAAGTGTTCCTGTTAGTAGGATTTACTCTGGGGCTTCGTTTTACTTGGCATTGCCTCCAAAAGGCTGCAAAGCAAACAAGCATAGCAGGATCCATCACCTCTTTTACTATGTTTTCTGAAAGAGTTTCAAGCATGTAGCTTTAAAACCAGAAGTTTGGTCACATCACCCCTAGTTGGGGCTGGGAATAGGAAGAGGCTGAGAGCAAGGAGAAGCAGAAGCGAAGGAGACAGACCTCCTGGAGATGGAGGTTGGGTGAGGTCAAACAAGTCCCTGGAGCAACCCCAGATGCCAAATTGGTCGCCCAGCCAAGGCACCGCGCACTGGGTCAGAGAAAATGGGTGCTTACCTCTGAAAACCTTGCCACCTTGCCATGGCTAGTGTGATTTGGGGGGAGGAGACAGTCCTGGCCTTGGCTGGAAAGCTGGAATGTAAATTTGAATTTGTCCATCTCTTCAGGTGAGTCTGTGGTAACGGGAATAACTTTCTGCCATGTATTATATTTTCCTGGCTTGGGCATCCCCTGCAATCCTGCATCCCATCTGTTGTATTCCCTTTGCATTGAGATCCAGTCCCTGCACCTGGCATGGGCTCGTTTGTTCCTGCGGAAGGTTAGGAGCAGGCTCAGTGCTGTGTTAGTGTGACAGTGAGCCAGAGCCTGGGTGTGGTCTCACTGCTGTCCTGCCCTGAGAACTCACAATCTAAGGAAGTTGTGTGCCCTGGACCACCTCCCTCCCGCTCCTTTGCCCTCCTGGGATGGCACAGAGGACTGTCAGAGTGCGCAGGTTGATGAAAACCTCTTGAGTCAGAAAAGACTCACTGTGGGGCAGGCAGCAGAGTCACCCTCTATCTATCAGAGGGTGTGCACTAAGGGGTGCTTTCAGTCCTCACACGCAGTCCCACCACCCTCCATGCAGACCCTGAAACATCCACTTGCCTGACAGAGGGACAGATCCCCTACCACCATGGGATATTGCACAGGAAATGGAGGCACAGCTGTCTGGCAGCCTGTACTGCCTCATCACTTATTTTCTCAAGTCTGAGCTGCTTCTGTTTCAGGAAGGAACAAAGGAGTCACTCAAACAAATTATACCCAACTGTCCCCATAAGGTGTGCACCCCAATGAACACTGATGTTCACATATATCAGCAGCACAACAGTAAGACTGGTAATCCCTTCTCGTTGCATGCCACTTGTCCATAACATTCCTCCCTACATATCTCCCTGTCCCCTGACCCTCTCTCCTTCATGTCTCTGTCTCCTGGTGATGGAGGCAGATCTTGGCGTGCCACTGCCTGTCATTTTCTACCCTAGGCAGAAGAAAGTGGTAGCTGTTTTAAGAGAAGTTGTGACTGCTCCTAAATCTTAGGCTGCCTTTCTCCATGCAGGAGTGCAGAGCTTGGGATTTGCCAGGCAATCAGCCCTCCCATCGATGGGAAAGGCCCCCTGCCCTCATGTATGCTCACCACATGGGCCACTTTATTTACATAGCTGGGTCCACACATTTATATTTAGTATGTTTGAGAGGCCACCATGGACTTAGAAAGCTAAAAATGAGGATGGGATAAAATGTATGGAAGTTAAGGGGGGGGATATGAGTGAAAACTGAGGAGGCTGGAGGTAACTCCAGGGCTTGCTTGGCTGTGTGGCCGTGAATGCCGGAGTCTCATGCTGTGAGCAAAAGGACCAGAAGTTGAGGCCACCTTTGGATATGAACCCAGGTCAGATTCAGGCCCTTCTTCAAACATTCCCACTTGAATACAACTTGCAATTGAAAAACCAACCCAGTCTTATGGACTATAAGGCATCTATATATCTGTCTATATTTATACCGATTTGGAAATTTTTAGTTACCACATAAGTCTGACCAGAGTTAGGCCTGAGGTTTCTCGATGCAGTGCTTTAACTCTGGTCTCTCAAGTGAGCACCCAGGAGATTATTTGCTGCCATTCTCTCCCTCCCTTCCCCACCACCCACCCACCTTGCAAAAGAAGCCATTTGATGACAGTTGGGAGCCAATTATGCATTCATCTTCCTCCCACACCCTACACATATGGAGGGAATGGGCCCCCAGAAACCCCAATCACTCTCCTGGGAATGGGGTTTTCCCTTCCACACTGGAGTATCCTGAGCCCTGAGAGGAGCTGGGGCTTACCTTGCCTATTTTGTTGCTAAGGCTGCAACTCAGAAGTGCAAGCAGATGCAAATTTCACTTACCGTTCCTAGTTCAGTGGCTTAAGATCTTTATGGAATAGCTGTGGCAGCATTTTTAGTTGATGGATATGAAATTTCCTATGATTGGGGAACACAGGATTGTGAATCTCCTGTAGCATATGATAAAACTTGTTTTAACTCTGGCGTGAAATTCAAAGGAAATTTTAACCTTTTTCAGAAAGGCACAAAACAGTAGTCTTGACCAGAGGCAAAATTTTCTTTTAATGACTCCAAGCTCTGTTACTCTCATATTTACACTTCTAGCAGAAGTTATTCTTGCTTTAGATTTATGTCTGCTTGCAAAACTCTCAGCTTGAATCTAGCAACATTTTCTTATGAGAGAATGTTGCATCATCTAGCTTCAGTCAGAAGCCACTCAATTTTACTCTTCAGAGTGTGAAAAGTGAACTGAGGGGAGACGACATCCTATTTTAAGAAATACTATCTGTGCTGGTGAGAGAGTTTCTGTGGGATTAGCTTTCCCCTTGACATGAGGAGAGACAGAAGTGAAGGCAAGATTTTGCCTTGGTGCTCTATGGCCTTGATAAATCAGGCACCACAAATCACTGCTGTTTTAGATATAGAACTTAAAAATTTCACATCCCTTAATGGGTGGGAGGCGGAAGTGCCCTATCTTTTGAGAAGATCCTCCTGTTTCTTACTTGCATGTTAATTTAGCAGCTCCCAAAATAGCAATCTATAGTACCTAGATTCATAATTCATAATTAAAACTCCTAACAGTGTTCAGGCTCCACTCTTGGTTTGACCTCTATGCCTCTCCAGGAGCATACATCTCAAGGCATTCTTGCCCTCTTCTCAGGGAGAGCCCTGTGACTCATCCCATTAAGTTAACAGAAGGTCATATAATAGTCATAAAAATATTATGGATCCCTCCCACATTCCTCATCCATGGCAAAATACTGCAACAGGGAACAATCAGTGCTTTTTAGCTGGGCATCCAATTAATCTGGAGAGGTATTAGGCAGAACTGAAGCTCTACAGCTGCTGGGGTGGAGCATGAGCACAGATGGATGGGAAATGGGGTTCTTTTTTGTGTCTGTTACTGTTTGGAAACAAAGCTGTGTTTCAGAAATATCTTTAAGAGACGTTAACGTTCTATTTGTTAAAAGATCTTGTTTTCTGTTTCTTTGTCAGCTGTGCTATGTGGGGAAGTAAATCCAACAAAATTGAAGTAGTTTTGCAAGAATGCTGTTCTGCTCAGTTGCTTTCTCAGTAGTGGTTAAGAGGCTTATTCTGTATGTGACCTACCCAAAAGCAATCTCTCTCCAAACTCCCTGCACTACTCCTTGCTGAAGTCTCACTGCTGCCAGATGAGCAGCTTTGAGTTTTATCCCTTGGATCCCAGGAGCAGTGTATAATTCAGGCTTTTTGAACAGAGGAATTGCAATGTCTCCTACAGGCTGTCCTTCTCTTCAGCTCCAGCCCACCAAGTCCTCTCCATCTGGCTGCTCTGGCTTGGGCTCTGCTTGCAGCTGGGGACTGAGTCATGCTGGCATTGTCAGCCTAGCAAGCAGCCAGGGCATTTCTTCTCTCTGTGGTGCCTGAGCTCATCTCATGGACTCATTCTTTACTCTTTCCTGTGAAAGACATGGGGGAATGCAGCTCTTTCTATACATTCGTTATTTGATCTGCCCTGAGTCTGAGCTGCTGGGTGCTCATAACCTCTGGGTGGGGTATTTGGGGTGAGAGTTGTGCCATGTGCAGTGGGATGATACTGGTTGCTGCTGCTTAGGCCAACACAGGGTCACAAAGTTTTCATGCCACTTGGGGTTGCTTCAGAGAAAACTTGTCTGACATACATGTTCAAACTTTATTCCTTCACACTCCCCAATATTTGCTGGAACCCCTTGGTTCTCTCGTGCCTTGTCTTGGCATGTCCAGAGACACTGGGCCTTTGTTGAGGACTCTGCCACCATCCCAGCTCTGCCTGGAATTTGGGTTCCACAGCCCTGCTGAGTCCTGTCATGTAATACCTCGAGCCTAGCTTTAGCAGAAGCTTTATCTATGAAATGCGTTACATTTTGTTAAAGAGGTCACAAGGACCAGGAATGAAAGGATCCTGCTGCCATGTGACTGAAGTCCATTTTCTGAACCCTTCGCATGCTCTCATGTCCTTGCTGTCAAATGTTTATTGTGCTGTGTGCTTAAGAGGGCAGCAAAACAAACCTTGCCTGGCCTCTCTGGAGCCAGTTGTGTGACAGTCAAGAGACTCAGCCAGTAGTCGATAAAGCTGTGACTAACTCCTACAATGACACAACCTTTCAAGATGAACATTGACCTTTATAGGCTTGAGTGCGTTTCTCCCAATAAGGTGTGGTCATGGCTATATTCCCAAGTGATTTCTCTATGGATGGCAAGTAGCTGGAAGATTAAGGATATCAGAAGTGTCTACAGACAGAATTAGCAATCTGAAGTACCTGATGTATGCTCCTGTTATTGACTCTACTGAAAAGTTCCTGCAAGCATTGCATGAACAAAGGAGCAGGCTGCCAGGCACAAGGATCCACCGGGGACATCTCCTGTCCGGGTATTTTTCTCCAGAGGGTGTGGAATGAGCAACTGTAGATCAGTTGCTGTGCACTTGCCCTTCCTTGGAGGGCGTCTGTCAGCAAGGTGCTGCCTGATGCAGAGTGAGGCTGGTCTCTGCAGGGGTCCTGGCCAGCTTCAGCCTTGGAGACCTCCTGAGGATCAGGCTGGGGGCCCGCTGTAACCCTTGCTCAGGCAAAGGCCAGGCAAAATGAGAAAGTAGAACTCAAGAAAATAGTTTCCCCAGGGAAGCTCCTGCAGGAACAAAAAGCCAAAGCCTCTGTAACAGAGCCAAACATCAATGAAGGAAAAATCCAATTACCCCTTCTTGTGGGGTTTGCAGTACAGGAAATGTGGCCCTCTGGGACAGATGTAAATATAGGCATAATCTAATGCCATATTTGCCTGAACTCCCTGAATTCAGGATCTCCCTATTAAGCAGTCAGTTGGTTCTAATGGGAGTTGTTGAGCTGGAGGTGATGTCTCCTTTTTCTGCTCTCTCCCCACCAGTCTGTGCACAGGGCAGTAGGTGAAGGCCAGGGGCATTGTAAAATAATTGGCATGAGTTACTTCTCTTGATTCCTTTAGCTTTCCGCATAATGTGCTAATATCTGTAGCCTCCTGGCTGTTTCTACAGCTATTGCTGGAAAGGAGTTTAAAAAGGGAGCCCTTCAGGTGTGGGAAACTGCCCTGAACAGTGTGCATTTAACAGTGAACTGCCTGCCTGTGTGTCTGTCCATGCTCCTTCCTGGCAGCACTGCAGCCTATCTTCAGCACAGATTTGCCTCAGTTTGAGTGGACTTGAGAGCTGCAAGACTTGGGTCTCTTGGCAATCGTAGTGATTTTGCTTGTGATCAGGTGGTTTGTTGCTGAAGTCTTGAGAGATGACAGGTCTGAGTTTGCTTTCCAATCCTGTCTTTACGAGCAGATGGTGGTCCTGGGATGGTCAGTGCAGATCCATGACCCAGTTTCCACAAAGGTGTTTAAGGACTGTTGCTTCAAACTGCTGAGAGGTGCTTCGGTGTAGCCATGTGAGAAAAGATGTTGGAGTGCGTCAGACTAAGGGCCAAAGAGTCTTCAGCACCTGATCTTCACAACTGCTGCTACAGTGCAGTACACACGCAGTCACTTGGCAAAGGCTTGTCAGCAATGGAACCTGCTACTGAGCAGAAACTGCTTGAAGAACCCACATTGCTGACTGAGGCTCAGTTTGGCTAATCCCAGCCAGAGGGCTGTGCCTTTAGGAAGTAGTGTGCTGCCTGAGGTGTGCCAAGAAGAGAATATATAAGTTTCTCTTGCATGAAGAAAATGCACGTGGTAGAAATCCAGAAGACTGGCTGCAGGGATAGCATTTAGCAGGCAAAGGACTACTTCAAGTGTCTTTTGTTGTGTTAATTGACTGCTATCCAAGTGTGTTTTCTCACCATGCTTTCGAGGACTGATCTAGCCAGATGCAAAACAATCTTCTATGAAGGAGCAGCTGTGTGTGCTAGCTGGGTTTGCTTGGCTTTCAGTCCCAGGGAAAGAGCAATCTGAGTGCTCAGCTGTTCCTAAAAAATTGCTGGTGAGGAAAACAAACTAACAGACACAGCGGGGATTTTGTTGCAGACAACTGAGGAGCTGAGATCTTTTCCTCCAGCGGAGTTCAGCACCCGTGTGCTCCCACACAGCCTGCAGGCAGTGGGCTCTGTGCAGGGACTGCGTTTGAGCCCAGCCCCAGGGAGCTGCCTTCCACCTTGGGCAGAGCCTGCAGGGCAGAGGGGCTGTGGGCAGTCAGCCCCGGCAGCCTGGGCAGAGGCTGGGCTGTGAGGGCAGAGAAGGGCAGAGTCCAGCCAGGACTGGCAGAGTGTGTTACTGTGGGGGTTTGGTTTACTGACCATAGAATTCGGGACCAGAAGTCAAGACACGTGTTTTTCTGTAAGGTCTGTGCAGGTTAGACAAGAACTCATCGCACCTTGGTCCATCCTACAACACTGTCTTGTTCCTGCAACAAGCAGTGGAACATCAGACTGCTGCTGATGGGAGAAGAGGGTAAAAAAGTAAGTAAGGACCAGCTGTAAAGGCTGATTTCATTTACTGCTGAAAAATTGCCAGCCTGCCTTCGTAGCCTGTATCCCCTGGGGAGCAGTAATGCCAGTTTATGCAGTTGTGTGAGTACCCATCAGCTTCTTCAGGCTGGAGCTCAATTGCTCTGTCATGTTTAGCAGAGGGAGAGCAGGAGTGGGTGAGGTGATGTTACCCAGACCCCTGTTGTTTTGGGAATCACCCAGCGACGCAGGCAGCTCCCTGTGCTTAAATGAAGTTCTTGGTAGCAGACAGATTATATCAAACACTCAGTGCCCTGGCAGCACTTCTGAAAGCCAAACTCTGGAGTGAAAGACAAAGTGTTTTTCCGTTCCTTGGAAAGTACAAACTGCTTTTCTTTTCGCTGCCCCACCACTCACTGCATGTGGGGGATTTGTTTATGTTAGGCTGTGTAAGGAAAAAAAAAATCTACATGTTATCTCAGAGCTGGGCAGATTAATCCAGAGGAAGATTTACTTGAGTGCAAATCAAAGGCTTAGTTTTGTTGGATAGTTCTTCAGTGTCTTGAATCTAAATCCATCATGCTATCCCTGCAGCACTCAAATATTTCAAAAGAATTTGGAAAGTTTGCTGTTCACTGCAGTTTGTAACCAGACTGGAAGTACTGGGTGTATTGCTGTCTTTTTTCCCTGTTCTTAGGGCTTTTGCTCTGCTATCTTTTATCTAATTTATTTTTGTTATGTTTAGTACTGAAGATCTCTGAAGCCCTAAGGAAGGCTGTACAAATTAAAGGTACAATCCAAATCCAGGACATGCACTCCTAGTTCTATGTAAACAGATTCTAAGCTGAGCCTGTATAACTGATGTACCTCAGACTTAACTGATCTCTCGCTGCCCAGAAGCAGGAAAATATTTCCATGTTTGCTACACTTGTCTAGTTTTCCTAAGTGTTCCAGGCAGGCATTATAGGACCCTTTGATTTAAAATGCATATGAATTCCTTTTATTCCTTGCTGTGGGTGTTAATTTATTTCCTGCATTGTATTCTCAGGTTGCTGTTGTCCCACAGGTACCAGCCTACCTGGGGTGCTCTGCTGCCATGTCTGCGTCAGGCATGTTAGGAGGTTGTTGGGGGCAATAAACTCTCCTCCTGATCAATGATTTTTTTCATGTGAGTGATGGGAATGGCCATAGGCTGCTGCTTGTTCTGACACCTCCTGTGCAAGGAGGGCTTTAGAAGTGAGTAACTTTCATTCCCAGCTTCTGCCTTTAAATTATGAATGTACAGAGAGTATGGGTCTCAGTATATTGAAAGCTGGAGATGGGCAGTCCAATAAATGTTGGCAGAGTTCTGAGATTCAGCGGAATGACATTGTAGGTCTGCGTTATCTAGAAAGTTGGGCAGGATCAGTCCTGAGTGTTGACAGATAGTTTATGGTTTGTGTATAGCAGCTTGGCTTCCTGGACTGATTCTTGTGTCCAGTGTGATCTGGAGGTATTCCTAGTGAGAAATTGAGGCCTGGCTCCTCTGTTGCATCCACGGAGCAAGCTGGAGACACTATCTGCTTTTTCCCGCAGTTGTGAGCACTTTTCAGTTGATCACATGTGTGCAAGTAAAATTATTTTGAAAAAAGGTATAACCAAATAGATATCAGTTGCTGATGCAGCTCTTCAGTCTGAGTGAAAAAGAAAGCAGAGTGGTGCTGAGGCTGAGCTCCACATCTGGCTGTCAGGCTGCAGGAACGCTGAATGCAAGGGGCTGGCCTAGAGGAGGTGGGGAATTCAGACTGAGCCAAAGCCATTGGGATCACAGGGAAGGATTGAAAACCAGGTGCAGGAGCAAGAGTGGTGTTTCCATGGTGTGCTTCCAGCAAAAGGGCAGAGAGCTTAGGAGATAAAAGGTTAATTAGCCAGAGCTTGGGGTGTTGTTTGGTATGTGTCTTGTGTTGGGAACTAGCATCTTTAATGAAGCCTCTGCCTTTGGGATTTAAATGCTGGGTTCAAATAGCAGTCAGGACAAGAAGTTTTGTTTCCCATGTCACATCAAACTGGAAATGGCAAGATATCCAAACGAATTGGCGGCTTGCATTGTCAGGTGCAGAAGGCTGAGAACTGCCAGCCAAGTGTTTCCTGGGCTCTTCCTTTAATTTCTTCAAGTTGTTAGTGTGTGTAAAGGTTCTGTCTCAATCATTTCTGCTCTGGGCCCCTATGGACCAGCTTGTCTTCCTTTTGGCTTAGGGAACACTGAAGCAGATCTCAAGTGAGAAGCCTTTTCGTCCAGCAGCCCTGAAGCAAGGCAGCTTTCTCCTGCATGTTTTGTGCAGCTGTGGGCAGTCATGCACACTCCCAAATTTTTAAATTCTTTATTCTGTCTATATTTCTGGCTCAGGCACCGTAACTGAGAGCTGTGTAGAGTCTTGCTTTCGCACTGCTGCCACAGATTTCTGTCTTGGTGCTGATGCTAATAAGGTTGCACTTCTATATTGGCATGATACTCCAGTAATCAGTGCTTGCCTGTGATACACCAAACATAAAATTTGTGTATTTCCAGTGCTAAGAAAAGGTGTTTCCTAGAAAGGTGAACTCATGAGCAGTTTTTAAGATACCTTTCTCTACTATAATGGGATTGCCCATGGTTTTAATGTCTTTTAAAACATTTATCAACAAAATTATTGGAGATGCGGCTGCATTTGTTATCAACTGCACACGAGCATATTTGGGAGACACACCATTAGTACATTCAAAACCATGAGGAAGTTCTCCCACTGATTTCCTTTTTTTTTTCTGTGCAAATCTATCCTGCTGAAGTTGATGGCAATTCTCATGAGTGTGAGCAAGATGAAATCAGTTCATTTTTGCTCAGATTACAATAATTTTTGACAACTATCTGGAAAGAATAGATTAATAAGAAACCTTCTTTTCATAAGAAATCTAGGTAAATGAGAATCCTCTGAAATGGAGGCATTGCCCACTTTGCCAAAGGTTTCTTGGAAGCAAGTTAACTTTGGACAAGAGGCATATCTGAGCTATTCATTTTTTTTTACCAGTGTTGTTGAAGAGGGTGAAAATGTTGCCTATTCCAGAAGGAGCAGATTAGTTTGATTTTACCCATAATTTGCTGTCAGGTCAGATATTGTTACTTACGTAATAACATGCCAATTGTTTTTTTTTAATTTTTCAGGGTTTGATCCTTTTCCATGATATCTGTGAGTGAGAAGTTCAGAGCCTTGCATTCTGCTTTTCATGTTATCTTCCAGCTCCATTTTATCTCTACTCAGATCTTGTTGGCATAGTTCTCTGTGCCCAAGTGTTAAGGTTTTTTTACCTGGCCCAGATGAATCTTTTATTTTAGTGGACATCAGATAAAGACCAATTATTCCTATGATGGCTGCTTTATTTGGAAAGGCCCTTCTATTCCATTCTGATGTAAAATTCATTGCTCTCATGATTGGCTCAGTCTTTCCTTCCCCAGGCTGTATCCTCTATTTTTGAAGCAAGCTGTAGAGATGCTGCTCCCCTGGATGTCCTTGTACACGGTACTAGAAGGCTCTTTGCACTAAAAATTGGATGACATTTCATGGTTGGCTGACATGAGCACGTGTCTGACATTGTAGCTGGCCCAGCTTTAAAACCAGGTTCCCATTTGTAGCTGTCAAAATCTTTATAGGATATATAGTATTCCTGCTAATGGCAGAGGTATTTTCAAAGGGGGCTCAGATGGAGGGCTTGTTCTGTCTCCAGTCCTTGTGATTAGCAGCATTCATGGACATGTGGGAACATTTGCAGACCCAATGTGAAAAGCCAGACTGAGGATTTCATTAAATCTGTGATCTGTTGTCATCTGCCTGCGTATCTATGACTGCAAAAAAGCAGCCACACAATTTTTTTCCAAAAATTTACTTCCAGGCTAAGATCTATTTGAAGAAAAATCATTTTCCTGTGTAACATTTCTTTGAATTCTTGTAAAGATGTTGTGCTTTGTGTATTGCCTAAGCCACTCGTATAAGCCCCAATAAACAGTTGTAGTGCCAGGGCTGACCCACCTGCAGTACGGGTTCCAGCCACCATGGGAATTTACTGACCTCTGCTTTCCTCTTCATTTTTCAGCTGCTTTCCTATTCAACCTCTTGCTTAGTATACTCTTTCATGTCACTTTGGTCCAGCTTTTGACTTCCTATGTTACGTACTGTCCAACACCTTTGAGTGTATTGAATTTTTGAGGGAATTTTAGAGCTTGAACAAGTTATGTTGCCTGTATATTGCCTTTTGAATGCTCTGCTAACTTATTTGTTGTCCTAGTTAGTGCTTCATCCAATTCTCTGCCAGATGTTTTCTCAGACTTCATCCCCTAGGAGGTGCTCTGAGATAATTTCCCACTGCTGATGATTAATTGGCAAGCCTGTTTTCTGTGTTTGCTCCTTAAATCCCTGTTTAAGCTACAGCAGGACAATGTGCTAGTTTTCTTTTTTGCCATAATGTAAAACTTGACAGCTGAGACACTCACTATAAAGGAAGATCTCTTGAGCTAGTTCTTTTGTAATCAAAGCTTGGGAAGGAGCGAGAGAAAAAAAAAAGCTTTCTAGAAAGAGTGGAAGTTGCAGCCTAAACCTGCTAAAACAAAGGAGTGCATAATACATTGCTTAAACTGTAAATCCCAGCAAATATCCTTTCAGAATTTGCTCTGGGATTGATGCTTGGCAGCAAATCATGGCTGAAGACAGGGCTATTTTTGGCCCAGTTAGGATTTCCCTTCGTTTTGTAGCCAAGTGCAAAACCACCATCCAGCTGTATTGCTAGATATAGCACTGACCTTTTTACCTTATTGGACCACAGTTTGACTCTTAATTGAAATTGCACTATAATTACACCTTATGTCCCAATGGATGCTTGTCTGTCTCATAAAGCCGGTACCACATATTGGAACAATCTGTTCTCAAGTGATACAGAGCAGACTGTGAGGAACCACTGTCTCTCATCTCTGCTGGTGGTGGTGACTCCTCCAGGACAGCATGGCTAAAGCTGCTATCGAAGGCGGTGTTCACTTGGGTGTAAGAGGGTGGTGAGGTTGTGGCTGGTTTCAAGGGAGTTGGCTCCCCTCTTAACTGACCATCCAAAACATTCCCATGAAGCAGAAGAAAAAGGCCATTAGAAAAAAATTCTTTGAGATCTCACAGCAAGAGGAAGATACATCTGTAGAAACTGGATGTTCCTTCAAGTCTGCTGTGACATCCGCACGGGTCTGCAGAGCAGTGTGCACTGGTTGTGTCAGTACACCTTGACACTGGCTTCAGGACTGGAATATTTGTTCTGGCTGTATTTCAGTCCTGTAATATGGAAAATACCAGCTTCACTGACTTCCCAGTTACAGGATGGATCAGGCTGGATGGGACCACAGTGACTCATCTGATCCAACCTTACTCCTCAAGCAGGCTCATCCCAGAGCACATGGGACAGGATTGTGTCCAGGTAGTTCTTGAATATGTCCAGTGAGGGAGACTCCACAACCTTTTGGGACAATCTGTTTCAGTGCATGGTCACCTTCCTCCCTCTCAAAGGCATCCTAAAGTACAAAAGGAGGCTGTTATATGTTTGGCTAAATTTCTGATTTGGGCAATTAGACTAGCAGGATCATGAGGACATAAATATGCTGCTTGGTTTAGCATGTTTTATTTTGTTTCCTGTAGTTCTGATGCTTTCCTGGTTGAAACAAAATGCAGTTTACACCAAAAGGCTCACTGAACTTTGTGGTAAGGAATACAGTGATGCTTATCTGGAGGATCACTTTAACATTGTACCTTATGGTCTGCCTAGGAAAAAGGTGCAGAAGAGTTTTGTAACACTGTTTGCAGACCTGCCAGCAGGGAGTGGGAGAGAACTGTCTGAATTTGAAGATCAGCAGTGAGTAGGATACTGCTTTCCACCTAACAAGACTAAGTGAGTAAAACATAGCTCCTCTGTGCAGCTGAAATATCTGCAAAACAATGATACAGAAAATAAATGCTGTAGCAGCAAGCCAGTTCTGTAGTAGTTATTTGGTACATGATGTACACAAAAACTCAGGGCTATTATTCCTTCCCAAACTCTGTCCAAGCTGCCTTTAATGGTCTCAAGTAATGGGAAACCTGTCACTTTTTCCTGGACTCCTCCTTGGTCTAGGAGCCATTTCTCCCTATCAATCTCCATTAGCTTTCCTTTGGTCAGATTCATACGATTATACCTTCTCTGGCCTTTCTTTCTCTGATTCCTCCTCTTTGCTTTAAGCATGCCTATGAGAGTTGTACAAACAGTCTGTACCTCTAGGATAGTTACCTGTCCCAAGAGGAATTTGCCAGTGCTGAAGATAGGCATTTTTATCATGATGGATGACCTTATGGAGACAAAGTGAAATGTGGAGTCTTGAGGACTTGCCTGTAAAGTTGGGTAATTGGTTGCATATGAGGCAGGTTAATCACTGTCATAGTATTGTGTGTTGAATGTACAAGAGGAAGGTTGCATGGTGGTTTGGGGCTGTCCAGAGGGGATATGCAGACTCGAGAAGATGCTGTGCACACGAGATCAGTGTGGCTAAATGGTGAATGCTGGTTGAAACCTGGGAACATGGTGTAAAGACTGTGCAAATCGTCCTCAAACACCAGCCTTCACTCAATATGGCATGGCACTGACAGGCAGGTAGATGTGTGTTATTGGTGTTATTCTGGGGCGAGTGTGAAGGAGCTATGCTGACCCCACTTTGGGTGGGTACCTAAAACCAGGTAGAACTTGGTGCTTGATTTCTCAGCATAGCTGCTTGTGGTCTTTAGCTCTGTGTCTTGCTGTTTCGTCTGTAAACTGGGGGTAATGCTGCTCTACCTTCACAGGAGCTTGTTAAATGTCATGTTTGTGGGGCACTGAGACTGAGGAGTGGTGAGCAGGATACATTAAGGGAGGTGAAAGTAATAGCATTGTGCGGACAGCAGGGCTTAGGAGCCCATGCTGAGCCATCAAGGGGGAAGAAAATTGTGAGGAGCTGTTAAATGAGTTTTACCTTTCCTGTGTGCTCATGTTTTGTGGAGCAATAGCCCGCGACCTGCATTTTAATGCTGACTACACTGGATGCTTTTCTCTGCTGTTATAAGGATGGTTTTGGCTCTTCTTGATCATTTTAGCTCAAGTCAGGCTGGGCTGGGTGTATAAATGCTGTGTGATGAAGCTTATGAGGAGGATACTGGAGAGTTGGGAAACACAGCTGATGCTCTCTGCACATTGACTGTTCCAGGCATTTTTCCTCTTCAGCTGGGCTGCAATAAGTCCAACTATCTGGGTGAACATAGGGACAAAGTGAGCAAGAGTAAATCACTTAAGAAATGGCAAGCCCAGAATTATGGATGTTATTTCTATCCAGTGAACTTGAGGAGCCTGATGGCAAACTGTTTTGTCCATTGATGGAAATAGTTTCCCTGATAAACTATTTACAATTACCTGTTAATTGTCTTCCTTCAGCTCTTGCCATGCCATCTGGAAATCACCAAAGCCTGGCTATTAACAACTGGCTTCTCAGCTCAGCAGGGAGACTGGGCTCCTGATTTGCTAATTGGAGTATTGGGTAGTCCCTGCTGCTCCTCTTGTCTGGGCTTGCAGTGTGAAGTACAGCTCTGTGGTTGAGGGCAAGATTGCTGCATGGGGCACTCCACATTTACCCTCCTGTCATGAAGAGTTGGCTGTGAACACAACTCTAGTGAAGTAAGCAAGAGTTGGTTCCTCCACACTTCCCAGACAGACAGGATCATTTCTGCTTGGGATTGTCCAAGGTGCTTGGGGAACATGCTACCCTGCTCCCAGAGCAGGTTGATACTGAACTCCCACTTTGTGCAGTTTGAAAGGTCCAGGCAGAGCTTTCCCATTAAGAGGATTAATTTATCTTGGAATTTCTTGTGTCTATAGAGAAGACAAAGGAGTTCAGAGTTTTCAGAAGCTGAGAAAACCTTGCAGCAAACAACTGCACAATCACGCTGCAAATTTACACACTATTTTTCCTGGGAGTTCTGTATGAGGGCAAGCAAATGAAAAATGTGAACTTTTTAAGACAAGATATTTGTAAGCTGTGCATTCCCAGGGAAAGCAAGGATGGCTTTTCCGAATGTGAGTGATTTGAATGCCTTGTCTGATGGGCCACAAACTTCCGCTAGAAAAGAATTTGGCAGGAGACCACACAGGATAAACTTCAGGCAGAAATCATCTACTGGAAGGGAAAGGACACAAAACTCAGGAGCTCTGGTGGGAAAAAGAGTTAGAATTGTAACAGGATGGTGACTGCTCTTCCAGTGCAACCACTCCACAACAAAACTGACAGGAAGGAATAATCCCCTCTGCCTTGTTCACTGCATTGGGCAGGGACACCAGAGGCTGACTAGTGTTTAGGGCAACAGTCACACAGAAATCTCTTTCCTCTTAATTGGCATCATGTCAGACTGGTTTCTTCCAAGGACACTCATATTATGTTGATGACCATAGAACAGGAAAACATCACATTAAAANCTTTTTTTTTTTTTTTTGTATGAAGCCAGGCCTTTTTCTTCTGTCAGAAGCATTTCAAGTGTTTTACTGGCAGGTTTATACAACTCAGCTTTTGTTCAATTAAAAAATACTTAGTTTCAAAGCTGGTGTGTATTGTAACTAAAAATTCATAAGGAAGATGAGGAATAAATCTGCTTTGCTCCTGGCTAATATGAGCATTTGCAAAGAGAAAGGAGCATTGTTAACCTTGCACCTTTGCTGAAATGAATCAGCCATCTGGAGCCCAGTTTTCTCTTCAAAAATAATTACTGGGGAATAAAAAGGCTGCAGTTGTTGCCTCGTTTTTATTTCCCTTCTGAATTTTGGGCAAATTTGTCTGGGTCAAATTTTCTAGCTTTTTATAATTTAACAATGGCTGGAAACATGGAATGAAAGTTGGTTCTCTCTCATGTGACCAGCATTCAGCCTGGTGTTCAGTGCCCACAACCATGTCCACAGCAGCACCATGGTCCCGGTTTGCACTGATGCAAACCCATCTCATCTTCCCCTCTGGAGTGTCCTTGCTGCGAGGCTGCCCCTGTGCTGTGGCTGCTTAGTGGGGTAGGACCTACTTGGGTACTTTATTATGTTTTATTTCAGTAAGTTGTGAGATTAAAAGCAAAAGCCAGGATTCCCACTTCCTTTTCTTAGCACTTACTCTGGATAAAAAGTCTTGCATGTTGAAGAGGTAGAATAAAAATCACAAGATTTGACAATGCCAAAGTAATTTCTTCTCAGATTTGGCCTATGCTTCAGGATTTTGAAGAATAGCTTTTATCATTCTTCCCAAGAGTGTACTTCTAAACAAATAAATATTCTTCCACTGATGTTTTCAATCAGAAGGGGCAGCCAGAAAATTTGCAAGAAGTGAAAAATAAATTGGTCAGTAGGTATCTTTGCCAACAGGGAAGTAGAGGAAAATAAACAGCATCTATTATGGAAATATATTTTATTTGAAAGGTGTTGTCCAGTCCAGGCTCTCGAAGACTTATCACCAGTGTTGAGGTGTCCTGGCTTAAATCTTTAATTTATGTTTGAACTTGTTCACATTCATCCAAGTGTTGAGAAATGGCCAGTTTAACAAACAAAGCCTTTTATTCATAGCTATACAGGGTTCATATTGCAGTTTTGTGTACAGATAATTACATTGTGTATCTTGACACTATCATTTTTCATGTTTGCTAATAGTTGCTGTTTGCCAACAATTAGTGTCTTTCTGGGGGCTTAACTGCAGGTAGTTGCTTTCTCTGTAATTATATTTTCTTCGGCAAACCAGTTTTATTCTGATTTTGAGCATATGAGACCACTCATTCACTCCAGGGCTCTGCCTTAAAGTTTTACTTTGAGTAGGTCTGTGTGGTTTACTGGATCATGGATTAATCAAGAAGAGATCTCCAGCTCAAACAGTCCTGAATAATTAAAATATCATTGGGAGATCAAAGAAATGAAATGTGGATCAGTCCAGTAGGATCTTTGGGGCTGCAGCTCAGCTATACTGCTGCCCTCAGCTGTCTAAGATGCTCAGCTCCTGCAGGACCAGCTCTGCATACCAGGTTTTGCTGGTCAGACGGTCTGTCATAGGTACAGATGTGAGAATTTATTTTCAGATTTGGTGCCTGCCCCAGAAAGATCCATGAGAACAACAGGGAGGCATTAAACTCAGTGAATGGCCTCAGTCTGGTAAAACCAGATGAGGTTCCTGGTCAGCTATTCTGCTTACAGTTCAGCCCTGTGGCATTCAATGTGTGCAACTGCAACTTGTGATTCAAACAGGCATTTCTGTTGTTATAAGAGTGCCACTTACCTTCCAAGTGCCTTGCAAACTTTATTAGCTCACAAGATCTTTGAGGTACAAGAAGCTTGTTTTTACAGACTGAATTTGTTTTTCTTTGCATGCTTCAGGCGAGGGGTGATCCCTTTAGCCCTGACGCAATGAAGAGGGGGCCATTTTGTGTTATCTGGAATTTATTATTATTTTCTACTTATTTTATTTGGATAAAATTTACTTTACTGGAAAATTCAGGTCTCATCACTGCCAAGTCAGGGGTCCACATTTCATGTCCCTTATAATGTGTGAGGTAAAATCCCTTTTCATATCTGTCAAAGTATGCAATGTTACATCTTTAAATCTTGTTTTGGAGGTGCTGTGTAGCTCATTATTCCCTTCTGGTGCCCCAAGATGCCTGGGTAGATTGTGGTAATGTCAGCAAGGAAGGGTGCAGACAAACCATGATGTGCTCAAGCGACAGATAGAGATGTCTATCTAGAAGGAGTGGAGGAGGTAGCTGCTAAGCTAGGACAGGCTCCCTTGTGCCCAGAGTGTTTCAAGAACAAACTGTGTGGCTCCCATCAGCCAATACACAGGGAAAGTGAATCCTTGTGACCATAGGGCCAAAAAGAGATAGTAAATCTTTCAGAGAACAGGGGAGCTCTGGTTTAGAAGTAAATACAGGAAAAACTTCTACGTTTATTATATGCATGTCATATATCAGAGACCAACACATTTACTTGAAAAGGAACAGGCATCTGTACAAAGAACCCCCCTTCCCTGGTCAGCTGAATTTCCATCACTTCAGTCACTGTGTTCTGCCTTCCTGCCTATAGGAGAGAAAAAGGGCAGTGAGAAGGGCAAATAGTTGGAACCTCTCCTCTTTCAATTTGCTTCTTGCAAATGCAGCACTGGGCCTTGTCGGTGGGGAGGATAGCTCTGGGAGTAGAGCAACTCGTCAGAAAATCCTGTCAATTTTTCATCAAACCTTTTTTCCCCCAGCCTGTAGGAGGTCTGGCAGACAGGTAACAAAGCTGATTGCTAGCTCAAAGGTGATAACACTGGCAGATAGGAATTTTGAAGTTAATCAGAGCATCTTAGTTTATGACCCAACCATGAACTTCAAATGCATGCAAAAATCATGAAAACCTCCCTTTGTCACTGGCAATGATTCGGCAGCTGCTTTAGAAATGTTCCTACTCTGTTTATTTATCTACTGTGTCATGGATGGGAATTTTGTCTTATCACCTTGCCTTACATGGTGTGCAAGCAGAAGAGCTGACTTGTCAGGAAAGAACTATTATTTTTGCCCTTCTAGGGACATGGGGGACATTTAAGTGCATCTTTGCCTTGTGGGTGAGCACTCAAGGAAGTGATTAGGCACTGAATTGGGAGCCTAACTTCCATTGCAAAGCAATGTATGCTTGTGTTTGGTACACTGACTGGCTTCATAAGATGATTTACTTTATTTTGTTAACCTCAGCTCCTCGGGCCATTGTTGACTGTGTGTGGCAGTGTTAATCAAGTGTGTTATAGAGAATAATTTTGGCTGAGGTTTTGGATCTGTGCTATATGAGGAGAATATCTGGGTAGCATTAAGTACAGTTTAAGCTCAGTTTGTGCTTGCTGTGTGCCATAAATGGATCAGACATGTTCAACAACTATCTAGCACTCCAAAAGCATCATTGTAAATGGAAAGAGTTTTGCATAACTGTGAAAAGGAGTTAATTTGGTAACAGCCTAGTCACCATATTCACATAACTTACCCTATTTCTGCATGACTCTCAATCATGCTGAGCTGTGGATGGTATTGGAGAGAAGCTGCTTTAGCAGGATGATCTGCAGGACAGGCATTACTGAAGAAGGGTAAATATGAGCTGTCCTTTCCTCATGGCTAAAAGTTTGTTAATGATCTCTTTGTCACATACATGAGTATTACAGGAATCTCTCCTACTGATCAGCAGTTGAAAATCATTCTGCAGAGACAAAAGTAAGATACTGACAGCCTTGAATAGGACAGGTTTTTTGGACTAGCCATATAACGATACTCTGGAAATTCCTTTCAACAAGAACAATTCTGTGGTCTACGTTATATTGCTGACAGAATATTTGGAGCTCTTGGTCAGTTGGGAAATGATTAAAATGTTTGAAAGGTGTTTTTTTGTATTGGTTACTCACAAATGAAATACAGATGTAAAACTGCTTGAGCTATAAATCTGGCCTCAATCATTCCTAACATTTCAACATCATACTGTGCAAAATGGCCTCCACTTAAGTAATTTCCAAATGACTGAACTTCACATTTTTCTTCTGTTATTGTCATCAACCTCACCAGATGTCGTAATCAAAGAAGAGCCACTAATGAGAAGCTGCTGGTAAATTTGGCATGTCTCAGTCTCTTCCATGTGAATACCTGGAGAACAGAGTGAGCATCTACAACAGCCAACGTGAATCGAAAACAAAACTAAGAATGAGAGCGTGGATGTGAGCTGTTCTTTCAAACCACTCAATATAATCAAAATAAATAGCCCTGTCAGTGTATACAAAGCAATAACCTGACTTATGAACAAGGTGGACCTTTCCAGTCCTGTGTTTCCACTATTGCACTCTACAACTAGACCTAGAAAGACAGCTGTCTTCTGTACCTTGGTGAGCATGATAAGCAGTGACTATTTTGTAATTAACACAAGTCTGTTATTTATATTCATACAGCTCAGGTACACCATTGATAGATAAAAAGTTACAAATACCTTGGTGCTCCATTAGATCTCTTTTAAGATTACATGTATCAAGATGGCAAAGAATGATAAAATTAGATTGTTCTCTTGCTGAAAATATTGCTGTCACTGGCTGAGTCTTTCAACAGTTAACTCTTTCTTATACTGAACAGGCATTTTCCAGATATTTGCATGGCTTAACACGTGTTTACATATTTCCTCAACCAGCCAGATTTTCTCACTGATTGCCTCTGAGAAAACCTATGGAGAGAGAGAGAGAATATGGAGAACAAAATGTGTGCAACATATTTCTCTGGATGTATGTTTTCATCCCAGCTGCTCTTGTAATAGAGATGTCTGAGAGCATTTTGGACATGATGAACTGTGACCTTCAGTGAACAATGACCCATCCCCAATACACAGAGCTAAACTTTCTCAGACTAAGGATTGTCCTCATCCTCCCTACAGTGTGTAAGTTTTCTTTATGTGGATCTTCATGATGGAATAAGCCAAGATCCAGGTCTGAACATTCAAATATCTTGGACAAAATCTAACTCCAAGGCTCCTGTGGCTGCACTTTATGATTGTACAGAGACGTGGTTGTAAAGTTGAAAACTGTTTGTAAACAGTTTGTTGAATGAGAAGATAAGTTACTATCTGGTCTCTTTGTGCAGCTTTCCCTTTTTGCTGTTTTGCAAATTCTTGCACATGGGAAAATTTGTATTGTTGATGGAGAGTGAATTTTGAGCCTGTGGTCAACATGCAGGTATCAAAGAAATATAATTTTTTTGCTATTTAACTTTGAAACAAAGGTGATGTATTTAAGTCAAGTAAGGTTATGTAGTCATGATCAGAAATCATGGCACGTGCCCTGAATGACCAGGCACAGAGACTAAGCAGTAAGTTGTGTACATTGGGTAAACGTGTTAAGACACAGTTTGGGAAGCACCTGGTGGTCTGGTCCCTTGGGAAAAGCTATATTTGGCTCTATTAAATGAAAAGAGGGATAAATCCCCACAATCTGCCTAGAGGAAATTTGTAAACAGAGGGGCTGGAGAAAAACTGTATTGAAAAATTATTCACTAGTCTGAATGATTTAACGAATACAGTATGGATATTTCAGTAGTGGAGAGGATGATGGGATGTGTGTTAGAGAAGGCTGGATTGACTCCAGGTCTCTAGGATGATTTTCTGTGACAGTTTGGTTAATTATAAGAACCACATGAAAAAAGGCACATAAAATTAATCCTGTTCTGTTTTAAAACTTTCCCCAGAGCCCAAGTCCTTCTTTAAAGGTTACCCTCTGATATGTAACACGTCCTGTGTTGTTTTGCTAAGCTATGACTCTATAATAAGTGTTTGAAATTTACAGCTTCAGTTAGTCACAGACTTGAGAAGTGTTTATTTTTTCTCAGTTGTTCTTGCTATGTAATGAATGTAACTCACCGAGTACTCTGACTCCAGCCCTGGACTCTGGCAGCCGCTGTCTTTCCAAGAAATAGCACATTGGCTGCAGCACACTGGTAATACGAGCGAGGCCTTTCTGCCGATTACAGAGTAATAATTTGCAGACTGAGGAGGAGAGGCTAGAACCGAAGTCACACAAGGTCATTTCTGGCTGAACTGAAAATAAAGCCCATGTTTTAAAGGCAGCTTAGGAAAATTGCAGCCACTTATCCATATTGGTTTGCAGAAAGAGCCCGTCTGCCTATTTAGATGCGGTGGTTGCAAAATGGGGGGTTCCTTTCCCATAAGTAACTCATTTGTTTCGGTGAGTTAAAATTCCCTATTTGGATAAAGGTCTGTGAGTGCTTGCAGTGGTTGTGATTAGTACCATGTTGCAAACAGCTCAGGGTTTCTCACACAATGGGAGCTGCTGTGCATGAAGGATCCTGGATCTTCTTCAGGAGAGTTTAGAAGCATATGTTTGTATTTTGAGAAAAATTGAATGTGCTTTATCGGAAAAGGAAACACCACCATTAATACTAGATATATGTTCTGTAAATGACTAATACTGCAACTAAATCCAAATTAAAACTACACTTCTGTTCATCAAGACTGATTAGTACCTGCTCTGTGCATGGTGGTCACAGGGTGGGTTCCCTCAGCTGCTGTCCCAGGCAAGCAGTGATTGCCCCTGGGCTATTGTGGTTGCCCCTGGGGTGTTTTGGTTGCCCCTGGGCAGGCTGGCAAAGACTGTGCCATGCTGTGGGTGGCACAGCAGCGCTGCCTACAAGCTGGAGCACAGCTCCTGCTCTAACAGCCATTTCTGAGCTGTTGATATCATTGCCAACATTTTGCTGTTTGAGCTAAAGCTCTTTTGCTGGTGCCTGCTTCAGACCAATGTGTGCATCTTTCTTAATTTAATAAAAGTAACATGGGGTTGATTTTATTTTGTTTAGTGACAGTTCATTTTTACTGGCATTAGTTGTGAGGTATTTTATTCTCCTTTTCATTGTCCTTTGATATTCTCCTTCTGGGCTGGAATTTCTCATGGGTGAGTCAGCTCCTTCACTGGCTGAGACCCCCTCCCCACCCCCCGCACCCTTCCATGGAATTACCTTATAGGCTTCATCTGCAGCTCCTGGAGTGTCACAGGGCTGTCAGTGTGTAGGTGGGGCAGGAGTGTTTGAATTTCCCTATCTGTCCGAATTGCCCTTGTGAGGAGAAGCTGGGCTGGGGGACTCTGTTTCTAATGTATCTGCTACTCACATGCATGAATGTTGCTCAAAGGTGACCAAGTGTGCCAGTGCCCAGCTGCAGCAAACACTGATGGTGTGGACAAGGCTCTTGAGACTGTTTCCAGCCTTTGCCATAGACATTATCAAACTTGGTGTGCTGTGTCTAGCAGTGCTCTCAGAGGAGTGAGGATGGAAATACATCCTGCTTTTTTTTTTTCTGGAAAACACTGTGGGATAGCTGCCCTGGACCTGTGAGGCCGTAGTCACTGTGCTTGTTTTGATGGCCCAAGAGGCACCAGATGAAGTGGTGATGCCTTTGCCTGCTACGGAGCTTTCACAAAACCCCATCTGCAGGTGGATCCTTTCCACAGACACCATCTGGTATATCCCTGTACTGGCACCATACAGGTTTATATCAAGGATAAAGCAAACCTTAGATAGCATCAGTGAATCCCTTTTAGAAGTGCATCGAGAGGGCTGTGAGCATGGGCCTCTGAAAATGCAATGGAGGATTCATTTAATTGCTGTGTGTCCAGAACCTCTGCTCTGTACAGCCTGTAGACATCTGCCTTTGTAGTTGTGTCAGGCAGAAAAAACGACCATGGCATTATCACTGCAGGGGCTCCACTATATTTCCTATAAGAGGCTTGAAACTGCCTACTTAGGGTTTGGCAGCAGCCTGAACTGACAACTACTGGCCACGCAGGCTATGGGACACATGGACCTGGGTCACAGGATCTGCCAGGAACTCAGGGCTCAGGGAATAATCTCACAGGCTGCATTTCAGTGTAAATTATTTCCCTCCGAAAAACATTCCTTTTTCAGGGCTTTACTGGAACAGAAAATGTGGCCCTTAGGAGGTGGAGGCTGCATCAGGCTTGCTGATTGGATTAAAATATAATGATTTCCTGTTTTCCCCAAATCACTTGGTACCCAGTTGAGGGTCCTGCAAGGAGGGTGTGCTCCCTTTGCCCGGGAGCTGAATAGGATTTCTCTTCAGCAGTATGGGAAAGAAAAATAGAGAATAATACATTAGGGACTTATATGCTGTTGTGCAAACAATTGCTTGGCATCAGAGCAAAGCCAAGTAACCCCACCAGCTCTGATTCACAGTCGACCAGCAGCAGGAGGGTCAGGTTCATTACCTGGGGGATTCTGCTCAAATGCAGGCTCCAGTCCAGCAGGGAGATGTCAAAAAAGAGTGAAGGCAATGTAATCAGCTCTGAGTCTAAAAGTTACAATCCATTACAGGAGGGAGCTTATAACATCCTGCAATGAGTGAAGCGAGACTGGGGCTGAAGGATGAAGGAAATCGGAGTGGAGGATTTTCTGGCTTTTGAGGTTTTATGAACCTTGCAAACTGTTTTATGGGTTCAGAAAGCTAGTTGAGTCTGCAAACTTTTTTTATTTTTTGGTAATTTAAATCCTTTTCTTTCCAGGGCCATCCAGGTTAGCAATAAAAATAATGTCAAACAATGAAGTAAAGCTGAGTCTGTTCTGCAAAGACTAGAACATCCCACAGGAGACAGCTGAGCCACAGAGAAAAAGTACACTGTCTTTATTCACTGTATGGTGAATAAATGGATGCTCATGCTGGCTGTGATTTTTTTCTAGTCTCACCTTTATTTTCAGTATCCATGAGTCTTTTCTGTGTTGCGTTTGGTTTGGTTTTTTTTGGTTTTTTTTTAACTTTGGTTTCGTAAGGAAGCAAAAGTTATGAAATAAATCCATTTGTATATGTATGAGTGCCTTTCAATCTCATCCATCTGGTGTTCTTATTGTGGCAGCTAAGTTCATACAAATTTACCAGAAAGGCACAGTTCTCAAAGGTAATTGTGTTCCAACATGTTTTTTGAAATTAAGTGCCTGAAGAGACCTTTAACAAGGCAGGACCTTGTTAATGTTTTGAGCAAGGGGCAAAACTTCAGGGAGCTGAATTCATTAGGAATTATAAAAATACTCCCCACCAAAAATTAAAAAAAAAAAGGGGGGGTGGAGAGGGCTCAGGAGAAACTCACTGTGCTATAGCTTCAGAAAAAGCTTTCAACTACCATGAGACTGAAATCCTTATGAGACTGTGTCGTTAACTCATGCACCTCTCTATGTTTCTGCTTTGCTGAATGTCTCTGTAAAGCAGTATGTAACCTATAACATCTGAGAACAAATCAAACTGACAATCCAAGCAGCAGTGAAACTAGATCAGCCTGTTTGTTATTCCACGGCTAGTCATGAGAGAAACGTGGAGCTTGTTTCACAAATTGAAACATCCCAAATTATCAGCAGGCCTGTGACCACTCTGCATTTTTTTTTTATATTGGCAGTTAACTGAAGCCAAACAGGACCAGACCAAGCCTGTTACTTCATCTCTGCTTGGCTGGAAAAGTCGCTGTGTTCTGATTGTGCTCCTGGAAATATCGGACATGGCTTTGCATTGGAGGATGCTGGATCCAGAGGCAACAATTTGTGAGTTGATCCTACTACTTGTGGGATGAACTCCCTTTGGAGTCTGCTGCTTGCTCTGGACTCTAAAGGACAGGCATATATGAAAGGAAGAGTGATGTAAATGTTCTGGAGTTAGCTCTGGATAATGTTGTTTTCATGTCCAAATTTCCATATAACCCCTGCAATTTCAATATTAAGTTTAAGAAGAAGGAAAAAAAATTAATATACGTAAATATTTTTAAAAGGGAGGGAGAGTGGCTCCCTTCTGGTCAACATATCTGTCCTGCACAAACTGTCAGATATTTCAGAGTAATGAGTGAGTGCCCCTCCTCTAATCCCTAAAGAGCAGCTTTGCTTGCTGACGAGGCAGCAGTTACTGTGCTGGGGCAGTAAGTGGTGTATTCTCCACAGCTTGTCTTGAAAGACCAATCTGAATTTTTCATCCCTTAAACTCTTGTGTTCATGGCAAGCACTCTGCTGGTCATATAACAATACTGCTACCAGGTAAGTACTTTCATGGCCAAAAAGCAGGTACCTAAATGTGTGTTTAGTGAAAGCCAGTTCAGAGGGGAAATTTGGGATTGCCTCCCAGATGCAGCTTTTAGGGTGAATACAATTATTTTGGGACATGTACAGAGAAGCCCTGTAAAGGCGCTGCCCTCCTGTATCCTGCCATAAAGTGGTACATGCAGCCAGTCACTGGGGATTCATAGCTATGTGTCTGACCAGCTTGTGAAAACTGACTTGGCTGTTGGTGTTTTACTGCTGTTGGAGGTACCTGCCTGAGGCCATGGTGCTCTGCAGGACCCTGCCCAGAGAAGGGCCCTGCCTGCGTGGATTCACAGCCTCAACATGCTTGGGAGAGAAAATGGGAGTCCCTCTCCGGCCTTGAGCCAGATTCCTTGTTCATGACTTGATGAGAAATTCAGTGGCTCAGGAAAGACTATGTTGCAGTGTCAATGTTTTTACTCATGGATGTTAGAAATTAAGCCCTCTACTTTTCAGTTGCTGTTTGCAGTAGATGACACATAAAAAGTGTAAAACCTACTGTTGAAGCATTTTGTTTTGCAAACCATGAGGCCTGACTGAATGTCCTTGGTACTCTCCACCCATCATCCATCAGTTGATGTGGGGCCAGGGGTGCTCTGACTCTGTCCTGGTGCCCTCAGAGTCATCTTTGTGCTCCAGGCTGTGGTGTGTTGTGGCCATATGGCTTTTGCCTTTGGACAGAGACTGAATCTCGCCCTGAAAACCATGTCAGGGAAAATAACCTGCTTTTCGGTGTGAATTGATTCCTGAGTAAGCCTACCTGACCCTAGTTAGAGGGGTGTCCCCCATGGCGATTGGTTTCCCATCTGGCTGAGTAAAGACAGTAGATAGGCAGTGTTGCAAGCATAGATCATGACTGTGTGCTGTTCCAGCCAAAACTGTAAAAAACAGCTGTCAAACAAGATCAGCAAGGGAGGATTTTTCTGCTTTGTTGCTCAGGCCATTTTGGAGGAGGGAGGAGTGAAGAAACTGGGCTTGATCCATTGCAGACTACCTGCATTCTTTCTCCAGGCTGGTTGCTTCACAGTGCAATTCCCTTACGCTCTCTTATCAGCAGTGGGAAGGTGTTTTATTACTGGGTTGCTGCTGGCTGCTCACCAAGCACCCTTGAGACAGGAATTGTCACTCAGGCTGAATTAAAGAGAGCTTGAGTACATACAGGGGAAGGAAAAACAAACTGTCAGGAACTGAATCCAGAACACCTGACATTCAGAGCTGCCTAGTTGACATCAGCCTTTTCCCTCTCCCCTAAATAAATTGCAGTAGTTTGCAACTTCATCTGCCCCTCTTGCAGATGAAACCTGGGTTTCCAGAGCTGCCCAAAGGAGTTAGGCACCCATCTTCTTTAGAGTGAGATGCCTAATGTCAGAATTCAGGATTTCTGCAATTTCCCCTGACTGTCAGTAGTTCTTTGTATGCCCTTGGGTACATCAGTTAACTTGCTTTAAGTATCCTACTCCATGCAGTAATCCCCTCTCAGAGCTCATTAATACTGCAGGCCGTGGAGATGTGCAGTTGTTCAGGCTTGGATGTGATGAATTGTGTAAGCCAGGGCAGGGTTATTCCTGCAGGCATTAAGGTATCTCCTGATGCAGCAAGGCCACAGAAGCCCTGTCTCACACCCCACCTTCCAGTCAAGGGGCTGTGCTAGCACAGTTCTGGTGCACAGGCTCTGCTCTGTTTGCCAGATGAGGTCCCCAAGAGCAACTGGGGTGAGATACTGAGGGGCTATGGCTCCCATCATTTGCAGACCAGCCCCATACACAGCCTAGAGCAGGGCAGGGGCTGCCTTCTCTCAGGCACAATGGTTTGAAGCAGCCCTCAACATGAATATAATACAGGGATTTTGTTTTGTGGGAATGGTAATCTTCAGCTTCCGCTTCCCTTTGGGATGAGAATGTATGGACCTGGCAAGGAAGTGGACAGTCTGGCAGCTCAGCAAGCCTTGGCTGTGAATGGAAACAGATTGCATGGTCTGCATCAAGGTTCAGGTTGCGGAGGGATGGGGACTGTCCATACACCAGTGGCCTGGGAATATGGTGGGGCAGACAGGCAATAAAGTGTGGGATGCCTGCAGAACTGAAAAGTCTTGGACATCTTATATACTGCCTGTTGTAACCCCATCAGAGCTTACATTTATCCTCTCATGGGGAAGGAACAGTGGAGTTCCCTTGAACTGCTGTTTTGCCTCATCTCATTATGTGAAGCGAGTACCTGTCAGGACCATGCCTGCGTGTATCATGGAAGAAGCATTTTCCCAAGGAGAAAAAAGTGAAATCTTTCGTGTATTTTCCCACAATTTTGAATTTTAGGATAACTGGGGAAATGTACATTTATAGCATTATGACAACGATTATTAATATTGTTGCAGAAAACATTATTTTCTGCCAAAAAATATTCTTTCAAATGTATTTTACTTACATATGTGTTTGTCAGACAATAGCAGAACAACTACCTGCTCTAAAGGAGAAGAACTGTGTGTAGAAAAGGGATAGGTAGATAGTCTATGGAGGAAATTTATCAACACCCCTGGTGAGGGAGCTGGATGGGTCCCTGCAGAATTCCCTGTCATCACAGAGCCCCTGTGGCAGGTAGAGGAATCCCACCCTCCATTCAAAAGTGTCATGCCCCCAGACATTATCTATCCCAAGATTTTGAGGAAGGTGTTTAAATACCTGTGTCTTTGAATAGCTTGTCCTTGATAAACCCCAGCAAACTCCTTTGTTAAACCAGCCCTGACTTTGACCCACATCTTTGAACCACAAGAAACACCAGCTGACATCTGTCTGCAGCATGCAAATAGCGTGGAAATGGGAAACCACTGGGCCTTTGGATGGACTGGCTCGCTGCTTTTCCCTCCTGGAGGCACAAGACGCCTCTGTTGGTGGTGGTGTGTGCCCTGTGGCTGTGACAGAGCTTTATGAATGCTGGAGATCAGGCTTTCTGTGCATTTGCTGAACAGCTTAGTAGTACAGGATAAATATCTGGGGACAACATCTATCATCATGACAAACCCTCTATAAATTCCCCCAGAACCATGCTCCCTCTAAGCAGCATTGGGCTCCTGGTATGATTCAAATCCGCACTCAGCCCCTGATCTGTTTTCAATTTGCTGATAATGATGTCGTTTATTTCTTGGTCTGGATGCAATTGCAAATCAAGTTGGCTCCCTGCAATTGTCTTGTTCGGTCTCTTCCTTCAGCGATACGCTTCTCTGAGCAGTGTTTTGGTCTCACCTGCAAACACTAGTGTGCAGTGAAGGAGGACCAGGAGGGATCATGACAGCTTTCCAATTCCCTGCTAATATGTTTGATTTTGGTGTTTGCAACATGCCAAGTTTGGATCCTGACCAGAGCCCAGGCAGCACTAGGATAGAAAGGCCTTTGGTGGAGGGATTGGAAAAGGCTGCTGGAGCAAAGCAAGAGCAAAGCAAAAGCAAGGGTCAGGCAGATTTTGCTGCAAGTATGCAGCAGTTGAATGAAATTGGGAATTGATCAGCAGGGCCTGGGGGTAGAGACAGTATTTGCAGTCAAGGGTACCTCTCCCCACCACAGCTGCAGCAGAGGGCTGCTGTGCTTTTACCCTGTTACTTCTTGCAGGGGTTTGAGTCCCTCCTGGATTTGAGAGATACAGCAAATGTGCCTCTATTTCTCCCCCACGAAGGCTGGGAGTGAGGTTGGGTTTAGCAGTGGTGCCAGGCTCACAGGAGATGACAGGGTGGAAGAACAAACCAGCGTTTTCTGCTACAGGAATGCCCGAGGTGCTCAGTTATCCAAATGGCTTTTTGTTGGGCTGTGCGGGAAAGGGCACTAAACTATCTGATTGCCACCTGGTATGGAGTAAAAAGGTGGTGATTTTTCTCTAGTAACAGCATGTGCTGTATTTTCCCAGTTTTACAGCATCTTGCTTGCTTTTCCCCCGTCTGGGTCCTAGGATGCCTCAGAGTGTGTTTTAAAATCTCTCTAAATCCGCCTGCATTTTCACTGCCTCCCCTACTATTGGTAACACCTCTAAATTAAGTTTCATCTGTGAATTTATTTCTTCCCCGAAGAAATTGCTTTCTTCCCCAAAGGATGCAGTGTTTTTATGGTGACAGCATAAATATATAAAGGCAGATTGCAGGAGTGAGTGGAGACAAACAAACTTTGTAGAGTGCTTTGGAGTATCTCCAAGGCTGGACAAGAAGCCTGGATATCTAGGGATAGTTAATTGGCTGGAATACTCCAGGGACAGGGGGTGTCTGAACATTTGAAGACACTCAAATTCCTTTCAGATCGTTCTTCCAGAGCAGAACTGAATCCAGAAATTTTAGCAGAGAACCTTATTACTGAACTAAAAAGCAGACTGCAGAAATATAAATATAACTCAGTAATAGAGTACTGCAAACAGTTTTTCGTTCTGCATGTGGCTTTGAGAGTCCAATGGCTCTGAGAAGCTTGGTATTCAGGGCTAAACTATGGTATCCTATGGACACAGAGGAAAGCGTACTTTCATATTCATTTGTGTGCATATTATGTATTTATCAGTTTTCATCTGCTAAACACATACTAATCTGATGTGTGCTCAGAAACAAAGGATGGAATTTTATCGCTTGTCAACTTAACCTCCCTAAAGCTGGAGAAGCCACAGGTGCTGAGTTTTTCCTGAGGGCTAAAGTTAATATGAAAAATCACAGATTCATTATAATCTTGTAGTGCTGGAACGGGGCTGCAGAGATCTCCTTTATCACTCTGCATTTAGGCAGGAGGATTACTTTTACAAAATGCTTATGGTTGTTTGCCTGACTTCTTATAAAAAACCCTCCAGTATTTAACTATGCTGTTAGTCAGAAAGTGTTCTTAATAACCCCTTTAAATCTGCCTTGCTTGGAGAAAAACTGATTTTTCTTCTCTTCCTCTTAGGGAACCTGGAGAGCAATTGATCATAATCTTCCTGACCTTTTAAATGTGAGAAGATTGCTATTACATCTCTCCTTAGTCTTCTCTTTTGTAGACTAAACAAATCTACTTCCTTCATCTATCCTTCCTGGGCCATATTTTCAAATACCTCGATCCTTCCTATTACTGTCCTTTGGACTTTTTCCAGTTCTCTACACCTCCCTTTAACTGTGGTGCCCCAAAATGAATACAGTATTCCAGAAGAGTGAAATCATTGCTTTTGTGTTATATACACATAACACTTGTGATAATACATCTTAGAAGGGAATTTGTCTTGTTTGCAATGGCATCACACCATTGACTCACTGAGTTTATGACTTGACCATTCTGTGCTGTGCAGTTGCCTCTTCAGTCAGTGAATAGCTCATCATTCTCTCCTCTGTTTCCGCACTTGATTTTTCCTTTTGATGTTAATACTTTGCACTTGAACTTACCAAATTTCATGTTGGTTAGGACTATCTGTCTAATTATCAAGGCCATTTTTCGTTCTGATCCTGCCTTTCCAAGGAGTGGCAGCCTCTTTCAATTTGTGATCCTTTGCAGAGTCTAAAACTGAGTTCTTTTGGCTGGTATTCAGAAAGATAGGACAGAGATGTTCATTCAGAGGGGACTAGGAAATTGGTTGAAATTTATAGACAGGAGGAAAACAGTGGGTTTTTTCACAACCCACTTATATGTGACCACTTAAGCAGCTTCTGGTTGTGGTGTCCTTTCATTTTTGAATTATTAAAATAATTGGCTTTTTTTAGCTGTGTGTTGCAGTTGTACACTAGAGACGTCTTGTAAAAAATGTATGAGTGCTAATATCTTAATGCTGTTTCCTCACAGAGCTCTCCTTCCTTTTCTAGTCCCATTTGTAATAGCCTTGTATTGACTTTTCAGGCTCAAAATGAGATCAGTTTTCCATATTATTTCTACTTAGGTAAAAGACTTATTCTTTACTTGAGAAGAAGTTACTGCAAAGGCATTCCCCCATTGTAAGAGAAGAGACTTGGGGACTGTGGTCTGTGATAAGAACTCCATCTAGATCTGTAGGCTTTGTTTCCCTTGTCCACTGAAAGTTCATAGGGAGTATCAGCCCCAGAAAAAATCTAGTTCCTTGAAATTGCTCCTTTTATATGTCACCAGATTTCTTCTTGTGCAGCCTCCTAGTATCAATCCTCCCCTTCTTACTCTCTGGATTCCATACTAATAATGCCTCTTCCTGGGCTGTGCATTTATATAGCAGATGATAATGGAGTTCACAAAAATGGTGGGGAAGTGGGAAGATACTTAACATTAACAGAAGGAAAAGGGATTTCCTTGTTCTCATCCTTACAAATTGCTTGCTGCAAGCAAGGTTTGTCCAGGAGGCCCTGCAGGCAACATGTGCGGCAGGCTCCATTCCTGCAGCATATTTCCCTGGCAGCGTGCTGACAGATACTGCTCTGACCAGCAATTCTAGTAACATCCCTGTCTGTCCAGCTGTCAGAGGACTGCTTGAGTATTTTCAGAAAATCAGCTCTAATAGTCTCACCATTTCATCTGTGCAAGGTTGTTAGTCCCCAGGTAACTATTGAGACAGACTGTAATTACCTCCTGTCTGCTGCACTATAAATCCTTATTTTCACTCATGGGTCTGCACTGAGGCCAGTCTGAAGTTTTCCTGTGATGTGGTGATCAACTTTGGAGAGCAATCATCTCTCCAGTACTTCTGAGAGAGGATGTCTTTTCTGAAAGCGACATCCTCCCACCTAGATTTTGTTTGCTTAGAGATAGGAGTTACTGGAGAAAGTCCTCTGACCAAGATGTGTGTAAGTAGTGTAAGGAACAGAATAGTCCCTGGTGGCTTTGCTATCTGTGGACCCATTACGCTTTGACCTGGATCATGAGGGTTTGTATTTAGGGACTGCAAAGCCTCCTGAAACAAGCAAGCAAGAGATGGCAGAGGTAGGAATTGCTGCTGTCAGTTCTCTCCTTGTGCAAGTAGGAATAAGACACCCTTCTCAACTGATCTTGTGGGATGTATTTGGCTGCTTACCTCAGCCAATTTTGCCTTCTCAAACAGCAATGGTGTTTGGTCTTGCTGGTGTTTGCTGGGCTTGGTTGATAAGTGGAGGGAAGACAGTGCAGAATGGTGCTACCTTTGCATTGTGTCCAAGGATGTCCTGGCTCATGCATGACTGAGAAAGCTCATGGTGCCCCAGTCAGCTCATCCTCACTCTTCAAGGGCAGAGCAATGCAGGCAACTCCCTCTGCCTGCCAAGGTACATCCAGACTGGGATTTGTATGTGAGAAGCAATTGTTATCTGCTGCCCATAATCACTGCAAACCACATGCTTTTGGAGGCACCTAGGGCTGGGGGAGCCTGTTGTACAAATCAAGATGAATTAGGAGGAGGTCAGGATGATCTCTGTACATAATAAGGAGAAAGAAACAGGCTGAGAAATACTGGACAAATGAAGAAAGGGAGCAATCAAGGAGAAAAGCTAGTTGTGGGCAGGGATACTTGGCTTGGCTGTCTTCCCTGAAGGCTTGTTCCATTAACATTTGGATATTCAGCAAAAACTGTCTTTGCAGGGGTAAAGAGATAAGCAGAAATGTTTGGTTTAAAAGTAGCAGAGCTCCAGGTTTCAAGTGCATTCTGGCTGGCTTCCTCCTCCTCCCTCAATGAAATACTCTGGCTTTTGTGTAGCGAAATGTGTGAGTGAGCCTGGGACGAGCCTGGGTTCCCGATGCACATGTGGTTCTGCTCCCCTCTTCTGATTTCATCCAGATGTCTTTTTTAATTATTATTATTGTTAAACTGTGCTGCTATTAATAACTTGGAAGTAGAATTGCTCCTCTGAACAGCAACTGGATACAAACCCAGAACTTTGTTTAATCCTCATTTAATGCTGGCTTCTTCCTTCAGCTATTTACCATCCTAGTACTCAAAGATGCATTGCCCAAAATAGGATGATACGAACCTTTCCTCTGCACCTCTGAGCTGACACCTGAAGGTTGCTGTTTTAGTAGTGGTTATACTGAGTGCTATGTATTGTTATGAAAAAGTCACTAAGAGCCAAACCCTCACAGGTGGCTTGGCTGGCTGGTGGGGCCAAGCATGTGAAATCAATGTGATGATTTGGCTGAGTTGAGCTCAGAGTATTCACCATCTCAGAAAAATGAACATGGTCTGTAGTTACCCATTGTTTGCAGCGTGCATGCAGGAATTTGACTTCACTCAGCATGCAGAGGTCCATTGCCTGGTCACCAGCAGAGGCAGCACATAGGCTTACATGTTTCTTCTCAAATATCAGTTTCATTGACTGCAAAAGGCTGCTGCTGAGTTTATATTGCAAGTTTCAGGGCATGTCTGGAGGGATGCCACCTCTTTGAAAGAGACATTAGCTGTCCGCAGAAGTTTTGCTGTAAAGATAGCATGCTGGGTTCACTGCCTTGCCTGCACCTTTGTCTGAAGTCATGAGGGGCAGGAGCCTGTAAATGGCAGTTTAGCTTTGTGGGTGAGACCTCTCCATGTCACATCTGAGATAGGTCTGATGTTTAGCATTGGCTACACTGCTGTTTTCAAACTTTGGAGGTATTTTTAGACACCTAAATTGATGGCCCTACCATTCAGTTCTATGGAGCATCTGCAATTCCGTTTGACTATAGGTAGGTATGCTGAAGTTCTGGGGCCTATATGACAGTGATCATCTGTTGCCAGTTGATATAGAGAAACCAAACATGAGCCAAGCCTCTAGGAATTGTATTGTGTGGTGCTATGAGAAGTGAACTTGATGATCCAGCAAGTCCTTTCCAGGCCTGCATTCCTTTGGTTTTGAAGCTGGAAACATGAAACAGGGTGATTTCTGAGGACCTTATTAGCTTTGGCTTTAAGTGGTAGCATGTATCTCCTGAGAACCATTCATAACATAAAAAACTTTTCTTTTTTCTTAATTGTAAAACCTAAACACTTTGCTCGACAGTGATTTAATGAGTAGAATATTCCCGTTGTCAGGGTCTGATGCTAATAATAGACAGATGGCTGGCAGTTTGAAAATCAGTCAACACAAATCTTTTTCTATATAAAACCCAAACCATTTTAACTTGAAAAAATTGAACTGCTTATTCCACGGTCAGATTGTAAATGAATTGGCAGTAAATACAATCTACTGACAAGATGTGTTTATACTGCAGAAATCTTGGAAAACACATATAGTGTAAAATGGTGCATCTGATGTTAAGTGAATTATACATACGGAAAAAAGGAGGTGGGAAGAAGGAGCCTGACAAGAGGGTAGGAGCAAAGAAGTGATGGGAAACAGCAGAACCAACAAAAAGAGAAGATGAAATTCACTGGCTTGTTTCTAAGAGACAGTTCTGCCAGATTCAGAATTAGGTAATAGTTATACTTAGTGCCCTGTATGGTTTAGAACAGTCATTAAGAGCAAAGCCCTTACAGGTGTGTTGGTTGGCTGCTGAGATCAGGTGCACAATCTAATAGTGTTAGATGGTCACTGATGTCCCTCTCTTACATCATGGGAGTAACCAACTCAGTCAGACTGATAACAGTAATGTCACAGAGCCTGAGTGTTTTGGGGAAGCTGAGGGAGAAGTTGCATCTGGAGGTATTTCTAAATTATGATGGCCACCCTTGGGTTTGGATCATTTATATTCCAGCCCTTTGTCAGGAGTAGTTCTCAGTCCTCAGTTCATTACTATCAATCTCAAACTCCTGATTTCTCTTCCCTGTTATCTCTAGCTTCACAGGATCTGAGATATAAGAGCACAGTCTTTCTGGGGAGCCCAGCGAATCTGCTTGGGATCTAGGCTAGCAGGAATTCCCACAAGAACAGGAAGTTCCCTGGCATTTTCCACTGCTACTTACTGCCTGAAACAAGGCATGAAAAATGTGCAGAGTGTGTATTATTGCCCTTCTTCAGAGATGTGTCTCACTGTCTAATAGTTATGATAAAGAAGTCCCATGTGAGGATAGTTACATTAAAAAATTCTCCAGACAAGCACTAGAGAAAGAGGCAGCAATCTGAAGATCTATTTTGTTCTTGCATATGGGAAAAGGGCAGCAGCTTTTCATTGTCACAGAAAGCTCAAGGTGTAAAGTGTAATACACTAGAACAACTTCAGGGCTGCTCTTGGGGCTAAGACTATTGCTTGGCCTCCACATTAAATTGAATCCCCACACTGGGGAAGAAACAGTGGAAAATACCATACTGAAAAATGCTGTTTGAGAGAGAGCAAGAGATACTGGACCTGCCTGGATTTATAAAACAAGAAAACAATCTGTGGAACAGCATTGCCTTTCTTGCAACCGTTCTAAGGGACAATGAAAAACTGGAAGGAAGATTTAGAAAGAAACAAAGCAGGCTATGGAAGAGCTGCAAGCAGTCTATTACAAAGAGCATTTATGCAGTAGAATATTATTGGTCAGCACTTTATGAAGAAAAAATTTCCATTTTGAAAATTACAGCAATGATTAATCCTTAAGAGAAAAATCTTTCCACTTTAGTCAGTGAAAAAAAAAATCAGTGATTCTTTGTAAGATAAGATGGAAAGAATATGAGCTTAAAAACATCACTGGAGATCGAGAGCTGCAAAATAGTGACATACACCTGATAAAGATTCAGTTTTGAAGTTCACCTGAGTGCGATGAAAGGATGCAATGGATCTACTTCAGAAGAGTCACTGAAACTAACTTGTATAGCTTGGAGAAAGAATAATTACTTCTTAGCTTACAATGAAAACCTCCATTTTAACCAAGGAGCTATGATTTTTTTCTGCTATAACCTAGTAATGCAGATCAAATGGTAAGGTAGACTCATCTTTGTGGTCCTAAGTCTAGTCCTTTCAGATTAGCTGGAGAGTCTTTGCAGGCAATTACAAGCTGCCTGTTCCAGAGACACCTGGTAGAGACCTCATGTAGTTTACAATATCAAGCAGATACTACAGAAAGAGTTTGGAGATTTATAAATTGCCTTGATCCATGTATCTGTTTACATCTATTCTTTAAGCCACATGTTTTTTGACCTCTACATTTCTACATGTTTTTTTCCTTAGAAATGTGCAGCATGAAATATTTGAAATAAACTACAAAAATAGGTCCAATGGTAGTGGTCTTGCCACCTTGAATGCAGTCTGCGTAATAACACAGTGTATGTGTAAGACCTCCTTGTGCCCATTTGGATTTCGGGAGTGGTAACACCACATTGACCATGGCTGGGAAAAGGCTTTTCCTAGCTGCTGTACCCTCACACATTTCCAGAATTCAGTCATACAGTTCGGAAGTAAAACATAAATTACAACAGAGGCAGAGAGCAATTGACAGGTAGGAGGCAAGGGGAGAAAGGACCTATTGTGTGAGAAGCAGACAGCTCTGCTGACCTGAAAATATATTATTCTATGGAAGCACAAACCAGAGGGTTTGTGGAATTTGTTCTCAATTCACCATGAAAATGCTGGGCTGGGGCAACCATCCATTTGATGTGGGTGGTCCTTAATGCATGTCATAATTTACACTTAAGGCATATACGATCCCTTGAAATTCCCTTCTTAGGAGGACCATAAAAACAGCATTGCATATGGAGCTCGCTAGAGGTTTCTGCAAAGCTCCCCCATTGTCAGACATAAACACATCCTATTATTCTAGCTTAGGTCAGAGTTCAATGACTCCCCAAAGCTTATTTCAGTCCTAAACTGATCCCACTGCAGTCCGGGTGGGCAAAGTAGAAGTGTTTCCAACGCAGCTTCTTTGCTCTGACTGCTCTGCTCCACAATCAGAAACAAACCTGACTCCTCCTGCAGGTTAATGTACAGCTTATCAGTGAAATCACCCTTGCTCATCCTCAGGCTATTTTCTGAAGGATTTTGCAAGCATTACTGAAATTTCCTCTTCTCTGTATAGGAGATGCTAGGATTATCATTAGCCTCATCTTCAAGAACAGGAATCAGAAGTTAAAAGACTTCATGCAGGGAATCCCTGTTAGCACAAGAAATCGATCACAGATGTGCCTTTGCCTGTCTGCTGCTGCAAAGGCAGAGCCTGGCCCCCTCCGCACCCCATGGGCTCGGCCCCCTGCTCGGACACAGATGTCAGGGCTGTGCTGCTGTGCTGGGCACTGCCCTGCTCCTGCACAGCCACTGCCAGACTCACTTGCTGGGGGCCTGGATGGCTATGTCCCCCTCCTCTGGGCACCGTCCCTAGGCCTGCCTCCAACAGGGCAGCAGCAAGCAGTCAGGGTGAAGAGCGATCCACTCGGCCTGAACATGGCAGCTCCCTAGACGGAGGCTATTCCTTACTCCCTGTATGCCAAATGCACTTTCCAGGGCCATTTGTTTCTTGCTTGTGAGCATGGGGATCACACAGCGATATCTCCAAGAAAGGCACTGCTGTCTTTTGGGATGGTGACCCAGTGCTCAGTGCCCAGGACAGGGCTCATGGATGGCAAGTCAGGAAGCCCTTCTTCTGCTTAAAAGGATGAGATGGAGCTGTAGAAGGGTTTACACTTGGACCAGAGGTCTGGGCTGCACAGGCTGGGGAGAAAGTACTGGCTCCTACCCTGGGAAATTAATGGCAAAATTTTACTCTGTACTTCATCTCAGCTGACAGGAGGTAAGGCTATCTCTTTGAACTACACGGCTCTGTGGTACAAGAAATGGCTCCACAAGAGCAGGTGAGAAACATTTTGGCCATAGCTGCAGTTCAGAGGTTTCAAGAGCCAAATAAAGCAATGAAGGAAGAACAGAGAAAAAATCTGACTTCAGAATATAAACAGAATAAAAAGTGCTTCTTGTTAACATCTCGTAATAACTAGACCAGGAGAAAACCAGGATATTTGACCTAAAATTGCAATGTGCATCAGTATTTGTTTCTCCCTTTTAATCTTCTGTCTCTCAGAATCAGGCAGTTTGTATCCTCAGGTACAGTCAGCAAAAGACCAGAACGGCAACTCAAACTGAGAGGTTGCGTGGCTGGACCTGGCCCTTATCTCTAATGGAGAGAAAATAGCAGTGACAAAGAATGAACATGCACAGTGTCTTTCCCTCCCATGGCCTTCCCGGGGGAGCTTTCCCTGCTCAACTCATGACCAACAGGCTGTTTCCCCTCTCTGAAATATTGCCCATTCCCTTCACCAGAAGTTTCCTGTGCTGACTGAAATATTAAAAAGGCCAAACAACATGGGGGAAGTTTGTTTATTTGTAGGGCTGCATATTCATGCCTGGTTTAGGCCCCTCCTGCTGAGGAATTTCAGCTATTTTGCTGGAAATCTGGGGTGGAGGGGTGAAGGCCCTGGTGAGAATGGGGGGTTTGTGGTGATGCTGGTGACAGAAGTCAGGCCCAGCTGGTCAGTGATGTCTCCATAACACAAACAGGGGTCAGAGGAGAAGAGAAACTGGGTGGGAAGGGGACTGAGCCCGCAGAAATCTGCTGCGGAGAGGGGCAAGTGGAGCCCAGGCCCATGACCACCACAGGGGTCACTGAAGGAGTGCATAAGGAGGCTGATTTGTGCACCCCTGCCCATGCCCATCCAGGCTCTAACACCTCAGTTGCACCTGGGGATCTCCAGAGAGTTTTGTTTTCCCTTCGAAGAACCCAGACCCTGCCTCCACTGGAAACTCTTTGGGAGCCTCCTCGCAGGGGAAGGCTGTGCTGAGACCTCTGCTCCCCATTGTAGGGCCCTCAGCCATGCTCCATGAGAAGGGGGTGTACGAGGAGGGCAAACAAGGCAGCCACTTGCATCCTGGGGCCATTATTATTTTTAAAGGCAGCCCAGCAGTGATTAATGCTCAGCCCGGCAGTGGGGCCTCTCTCCGGAAGCCTGGCTGGTGCAGGCTCCTGTGGGGCACCTTCTTGTGCTCTTCCCTTGTGGTGAGGGGCGATGGCTCCCCAACTATGGTGTCTGTGGGGAACAACGGCCCCTGTGGCTGCCCAGGCGCCTGCCGTTAGGAAGTTTTCATCTAGATCTTGGGAAGCATCTGTGCTTCCTGCCACTGTGAGTTCTCAGTGTGGCTGTGTTGGCCAACAAAACTCCTGTCCACCACCAGCTGCACCAGAAGTAGGGACATGGAGAAAGTTCACAAGGATTAAATATTGAACGTAAACATTTGCCAAGCCTTTGGGAGCATGAGATGGCTCAGGCAGCTGTGTCTATCTCTGTAAGCAGTTGGCATAGCAGGCTGTATCAATCCATTTCAAACAACAATTTTTCTCCAGGTCCAAAGGAAATACAGATTTAAAGTGTTGCCTTTAAATAGGCAAGTTAAATAAAAATGGTAGCAGCAGAAAACTGCAGTGTGCCTGAAGATTGTGATGACTGATGCATGAGACCTGGCAAAGATCAATATCTCTCTCAAGCCAAGGGCTGCAGGGGCCCTAATAACCTTACAGCTGCTTTTCTCCAGAAGATGTAGAGAGACCAGCTTGTGTGGGTTTCAGCATAGAACCGAACTGGGATGATGGACTTGCAGTGTCTGGTCCTATGAAATCATGTTCCTGCATGGCTACCCACTGAGAAGAGAGGCTCACCATGCTGCAGACAGCTCACTTGCCTCCTGAGTTTGGGGTCCCTTTGTCTGTATGCTGCCTGGACTCAGAAAGCTGAAGGTATTGGTTTTGCATGCTCTTCATTAGTACTATTTCAATGTACTTTTTTTTTTGCTGGCAGTTTCTACAGAAAATATATTTTTATTAGAAAATGCCGTGACGTTCCCAAATTTCTAGTGTTGGATGACATTTGAGTTTGTGCTTGCTTTGCAATTAAAATCTTGAATGGTTCCTAAAAATGAAAACAAAAAAAAATCCCCTAATATTCCAGAGGGGGTGGATGTTTTCAAGAGAAAAATTAGCTGTTGCTTCTGCAAATTGATTTTCTGGCAGATGATTACATTACAACCATTTTTCATTAAAAAATAATCTGCTGACCAGCTGTAGCACATCCATGTTTCAAGAGAAAGAGGAAGGCCTCCACGTGCTGCAGTTTGGCTTGGACTGTCAGAAGGTAGAAGGGGAAACAGTAGTCCAGAGGTTTTCCTGAACTCTGCAGAGCGTGGTGCAAGCAGAGTGTGGAGTAGTAGGCGGATCCTGCTGGGCTGACCATGTGTGTGGCCTCACACTGAGCACTGCTTCGACCTCTGGCACCCCGATACAACACTCCCTACCCCTGGATGCCTGCAGGGACACAAACCCCATAATCTGCAGATGCAGGACAGTGGTGCCAATCTGTTCTGCCAGGCTAAAGTCAGGATGTCTATCCCTCCAGAGGGGGAAATCTGATTTAGAAGTTACAGAACATTAAGACTTGGAGAGGGAAAGCATAAATGCAGTCCGTGAGCTCTCCAGTGACTCTCTGGAAATCACCATGACCATGCACAGGCTTGAAATTCTGTCGCGTCTTGCAAACATATGATGGAAGGTGATGTAGAGGTGACTTTTGAAGCACCACAGCACTAAAATTAACACTGGCTGAGTGTGCAGACGGCAGTGGCCCAGCTGTGAGAGCTGCTAAGAAACATCTGACACCCAGGTGATACCCAGGCACTAAAAAGCAGCAATTCCTACAGTGTGCTGCCAGAGCTGAGCACTGCAGAATGTCTCAGGATCTGGGCTGGAGGCTCATCAGGGTCAGGGTCAGGGCTGCAGCAGTGGGGCTGCATAATTGGCAGCTTTCTCTTATCTGAAGTTCTTGCTTTCTGTTTGGTTTCTTTTCCTATAGCCCTCTTTCCTTGTCTGTCTGAATGAAAGTGAGCACATGTAGCTAAGGATCCCAAGTTAAAGGCTGCTCTCCTGAGCATCCCAGAGCTCAGTTGTTGCTTTGTCCAATTTTCCACCACTTCTTTGTGACTTACTTATCAGGCTGGTGAATCTGTCGAGGAAGAGGAATACTGAAATATAAGTGTGATAAAAGACAGGAAGCCATGCTGATGCTATTCCCCACACTTACTTACTTACTCTCCACAAATATTCCTGCAAGTAAAACTCAGACCGCAAAAATGCTTGTAGAAAGCTCAGAGCTTCCTATCAGCACTCCAGGAGTTTGTATCGTGGCCAGTTGTCTTCTGTGCTGCTTGCTTTGTTGAGAGCAAGTGGCACAAGTAAATGGAGTTGAATCCAGCAATGTCACGGTAGGAATCGGTTTGCTTCCCATGTACCATTATGCTCCAGCAATCTTCTCAGTGTAGTCGGTGGAGTGTGCTCAGAAAATACGTGCCCTCTGGCTATATGCAGCAGTTGAGTATTGGCATTGGAATACCAGCATGAAATCAGGTGTTGACCTGTAGCCCACCTCCCACTACGGAGGCACTCTGCCAGCAATCCTTACTGGGTTACATGAGCTACAGGCTTGGTGCCAGAAGTTTGCTGTCATGGAGCTAGGAGGTGCTCAGCAGATTTCCCAGGCAGGAACAAAAAGTCTTATGTCCTATTCAAACTTCATTTAGGAGGGGGATATCTCCTAATCTGGGCCGTTGTCAGGGTTAGCCAGCACTTCTTCTCCCCTCACTCTCTCTGTGTATCACATGAGCTGCCAGTCAGCACCAGAGTTGGCTACCTGCTCCAGTTTGTGCACTTGGTGCACTTCAAATCTGGCCAAACTTGTAAGATGATAGTTTTGCCAGTCAATCAAGATATCTGAAACTCACTCGTGGTCTCTGTACCTTCTCCCATCATGTGTGGGGGAAAACAACACTTCATTCTAGGAGGTGGCAGGGTCCCAGAGGACTCCAGCTTCACTTATGTGAGGCAGTGGCTTTTTCTTCCCGTATCTGTACAGCATCAAGCACAGAAAGGGGCCTGGCCTAAGGCTAGTGTACCTATGTAGCATCATAGTAGTAGTAAACATAGAAGTATGTGATATTTGTCAGGGAAAAGTACAATAATCTACTCTGATTTTTTTTGTATTTGGCTATATACATTGCTGGAAATTTTGCAAAAACCTAGCCAAAGGAATTGTATAAACTGCCTTAAATGTAAACCAGATACTGTCAATTTAGGGCATTCCTAGTGGTGGTGTAAACTGAGCCAGAAATGCTGTGCTGTGAGTCCAGGAGGCAGCCAAAATGCAGCCAAAAGTCTTTTCTCTGTGTTTAATTTAGTACAAGTGTGACTGGATAGGTACCAAGCCGTGATCCTGGTCACGCTCTGTGTAGGGAAGCCTTAGGAGAAAGTGACTGGGGGCTTTTGGTGAGAAATCACAGATCTTCGATCAAGTTTTATGATGAGGTAACAAAAGTGGGTGAGCTGGTACCTGGAAACCTGCCCTGAGGGTTCCTCTGTTATGTTTATCTAAGGATATGCCTATGAAGTGATATGCAAATACAGGGGAGTTCAATCTGCGCATGCCCAAGCAGTCTGGAAACCATGGGAACAGAAACTGGATGACCTTATGCCTCAGCTGATAAACTGCACTACAACCTTCAGTTTGGTACCTGTAAAGCCCTGAGGACTGGAGCTGCAGAGATGTGTCATGTAAAGGGCCATTCTGCCTCCCTTGAGTTTTATATTTGTATTTAAACAGCTGTGGATGGCTACTGTCAGAAACTGGGTGGGAGTGGTCTTTGGGCATCTGCCTTTTTTTCCTGGTTGGCTCAGCGCATGTGGCTGCGTGGGGATTAAGCCTTTTACAAAAAGAATTTGCAGATGTAGTTCAAGCAAAGCTTTAAAGGTGACCACTTCCAGCGTTACATGAGCTGCCAAGGGAGAGAGCTGCATGCTAGAATGCTTCTCTTGGAGGTGTGGTCCAAGCAGATCCAGAGGACTGGAAGCCAGACAATTCAGCATGGAAATAAGGTGCAGATTTTTTTACAGTGAGGAGAATTAACTACTGAAATAATTTACTAGAGGCTATACTGGGTTCTCTATCACAAGTAGTTTTAAATCAAGACCAGGTGTCTCTCTAAAACATGTCTTTCCTCAGCAGAAGGATGGGCTCACCCCATCACAGGGGATGATGTTCTCCAGCCGGTGTGATGCTAAATACCAGCTTGCTTGACTAACATTTCCTTCTGGATTTAAAAACCTACGGATCCTGTGGACAGAAAGAACTGTGTTCTCCGTAACAGGGAACGTCTCTTGCATCTGGGAAAGTCTGGCAGATTTATGGAGTTGCCCCTTGCAGTTTATGGGAAAAGAAGGTGTTCCTGCATGTGAAAGATCAGAGGCTGGGCAGGGCTGCTGAATACTGGGGACCCGGGTGTTTACAGTTTAAAGGAAGAGTTGAGATATACTGATGTACCCCACCTGCCTTCTGCTCCAACAATGGATGGGGTTGAGAGGGCTGGTGGATTTTATGGATGGATTCCTGAACTGGAATTTGTGCCAGGAGCTGCCATGTTGCTGTAAGGCGATGGGGTAGGGAAACATGGCTCCTTCTTACCTGCAGGTCAAGTCTGCAATAAGTATGTGTGAGAGTGAAGGTGGGGAAAAGACAAAGGAAAAGGAAACGCTGCTCAGGGATGCACTGATAGCAGGACTGAGTTTAGATGTAAGGTTTCACTCTCATCAATAGCACTGAAACCAGCTTGGGAGGCAGACATCCAGGAATGCATGCGTAGCTGGGTTCCTCTTACACTGGGCAGCAGCTTGACTGCTGCAGGAACTTGAACAAAGTCAGGCTCACTAATTGAAACTGTTCTGGAGAGAAAATAAAGAAAAGCAAGGAAGAAAAAATGGATCCTTCCCCACCAGAAACTGACTTTTCAGAGCAATCTCATATGAGCTACAAAATCCATGTAGTCAGCAGTCCTGGTTCCAGCTGCCCTGAGGCCTGGAGAGGTGACACTGTGCAAACTGAGTTGAGAACGAGGTGAGAGCTGTGGGGGCACAACATGTGCTGCACTTGGCAGGCACTGGCAATCCCTTTGCAGAGCATGCTGAGCAGTCAGCAGTGTAGCCATGGTGCTCTTGTTATGTTCCTACAAATTGTGCATCTCTTTCAAAGCTGATTGTTTATCCCTTGGCTAACTGAGGACATACACATAATCCATGACAAATAATTTTGATTCAGGGAGCAATCTCTCACTTAACTACCTCTCCCAGTCACAGCCATCACATTGGCAGGCTTTGCTGAGAGATAATGCTTCATTTGGCAGACAAATTCCTGACATTTACAGCTTCTGCTTCAGTTCCAGTAGAAACAGCCTTCATGGCAACACAATCCGACCCCACTGGGTTCCTGGCTCAGCTCATTATCATTAGCTGTTTTAAAGGCAGCCTCTAAAAATCTCTGTGCTTTCCCTCTCAGCACCTCACAGTGTGAATGCTGTAGCTGGTTTACAGATGGGGAAAACAAGTCACAGGGAAACATAGGCTGGTTCTGGGACACTTCTTCAGAGTCATCACTCATATTGAGTAGGTGTCTGCAAGCTCTGTCTGAAGATGGGGTTATGTGTGAACACTCATGTCGTCCCCACGAATTCCATGCTACCCCTATGCCTGAAGTGAAGGAAACTCATTACCACCTTGCTTGAGCTGGCCCGGGACCAGTGGGCAGAATACTGCTGAGCACCTGCAAACCACAAACTGGAGGTGCTGTGGTTCCCCTCTCCCAGTGGGCAGTGAATGTGCACTGCTCACCATGGCTGGTAGTTAAGGTCCCTTCCACACTCCAGCCCCTCTCCACTCCTCCCAGGGATCCATTGCCAGGCTCAGACATGCAGCCTCTGGTGTGAACAATTCATGGGTGCCCATGGGCAGGCCCCACTCTGCCTTCAGTCTACAGCCCCAGGAACTGTGGAAGTCAAGAAACACTGGCTCTGACATTAATGCTTCTGATTTATTTGCTTAATTGCATTCCCTGCCTCTGGATCACTCTTAAGCCTTAGAGAACTGGATCAGATTTCCCAAGATGTTGAAGTGTCTACAAATGTAGGTGAGCTCCTATCAGGATCTTCAAATATTCCAAACTAGCAAGCCAATTACCCCACAAAATCTGCTTACTTTTCTGACTCTGTCAGAAGGGGCCAGTCTCAAAGGAACCAGACAGTTCAACATTTGCATGAAATGATGAGCAGCTGATTGTCTGTCCTGTTCTGTAACTCACCTGTGCACCTTATAGCCACGGCTTTTGCAGTGTTATACCATACTTGCTTTTAGATGCCTTTATTCAGCACCTTGGTCTGATCAGCGCCCGATGTTGAAACCATGAATTCAAAGAAAGATGTGCATTCGAAGAGCACCTTCAGGCTGTGACTCCAGACCCTGAGCCTTCCAGAACAGACTCCTTTAACCTCCATTGTTTTTCTTGCCTTTTATGCCATTAAAATACCTGTTTTGTTTTTAAAACCAGATGAAATAAGCAATCCCTGTGTTTTCTGATGGCTGTTTTTGAGCTTTTCTGAAAAGCACAGAAGTGGCCACCAGAAGCAGCTTTTTTTTTTTGTTTTAGCATCACATTTGAGCCTTGCCTGTGATCACCTGACAGATCAGAGTAGAACTTCTCCTCCTGCTGCACAAATTCTTCCTCTTCTTTGCTCCTCATGTCTTTCCTGGCTGAGGTGCTCCTTTGGAAGGCAGGAGACCAGGAATGCCCATGTGAAAATGACAAGGATTAGGAAGTCCCAGATTCCTTGCCTGCCTTTTCTTCTTGCACTATCTAATGCTCAGAAATATTGCCAACCACAAAGAAAAATTTTCTCCATTCAAAACTGAAACTCCTTTGAACCTAAAAGCATTACTGTAGCTAGAAATCATTCAAATAATTTTCAAAACCCTTGTGCAGATTTATATTTTTTCAATTAAAATTTGTCACTTTCACCAGAAGGGAAACTTTCATCTCTACTGAAAGCATTTGCCACTCCAGTGTCTGGCCAGGTCTGACTCTGCCCTGGTGTTAGGAGGTGTTTGTTGGATTTGCTTAGGAATCTTCAGAGGAGAGGTTTATGTGCCTTGTGTCCAAACGTACACTTGGTGGCCAGGTGCCTACGTTGTGTCATAGGACAGGGATGCTTTTCGGGCTGTCCCCAGGCTGAGCACTGGCCCCTAACACGCCAGTCTGGTAAGCCTTTTTTTTCTCCTCCTGAGGCTTTGATATTTGCATGTTGGTGTTTTTATTATTCCTGGGATCTTTCCAGCCCCCTACATGTTGTACGGCAGAACAGTCCCTGCAAATTCCTGCATTTATAGTTTCTCCTCCATTTTCACCCTCTGAGTGCAGAAAGGTTTTCTACAGAGGAAATAAAACCTATGTGCTCTGAAAGCTGCAAAGTCAGAGACTAACCAGAGAACAGTGAAGCATATGAATATCCCTGCATAATGTTTTCTGCTGCAAATAGGCCAAAATCAATGGACTTGAGAATGTTTCTTTTATATTACTTGTCTCAAGAGCAGGACTAAAACCATCTTTTCACGGCAGATGGACTATAGTGCTTTCATTTTGTTTACATGGCTGGGAATGTGACCCATCCTACTTTTCATAGCTGCCATCTGTTGGTCAAATTCATTCCAGTGCAATCAACCAGGTCATGGTTTTGGTTTGTTGGTTGTTTTGTTGTTGTTGTTTATTTATTTGTTTTAATTTGTTTTGTCGTGGTTTTCATTATTATTGTCTCTGGGAATTTAATTCTGAGCTTTTGGACCAGTGAGTAGAAAAAATGTTTTCTCCTATCTTGCAATGGCTGCTTGGAACAGCTTACTGATGGTAGAAAATATTCTCTCTTTCTGCTTGCTTGCAAGTTTTTTAAAAAAATAAAGCAACCGAAACCAAACCATTGAACAGGTGAGCACTCAGTCAAAGTAGTGGAATGATGGATTTGAAGTCTTCACACAATGCTTTGTCCAGGTCAACAGAGGACAGTAATTAAAAGATCCATATCAACATGGCTCAGGTTTCAAGCAAATTAAGAATTCTTCAGGCTGAAGAATGCCAAGAGCCTCTCTCTTGAAAAAAGAAAGGTCACATATTGTTCCCTAAACTAAAGCTTCTCTCACAAATTCCACTACACTAAGATCACATTCACTCCATTCCTGTTAAGTAATGATTTGCTTTGTTTATTTTTATCAACAATCCTTTTTTATGCCTTGTAATTATGTTCTCATAGAATCCTTAAGGATGGAAAATACCTTTATGATCATTGAGTGGGGTGGGCATAGTTTGTTAACAGGAGGTTCTTTGGGAAGAGGGCACCAAAATTATTCAAATGCCTAGAGTAGCTCCATGGACTTCTGCAGAAGAGCAAATGACACTGTGAAAAGAAGAGTTCCAGTTTCTATGGTGGTAAAAATTTAGGAGTGATTCTACTGCAGGCAGCAGTCATTCAGATACAGGCAAGAAGCAAATCATGCCCTGTCTTTTCTCAATATGGGCAACAAGAATGTGCTTTCTGTCCCATGTGGCATAGAAGAACAGGACGGAGAGAATTGGTCTTTGTTTTGAAAGCATGGAAAGCAGAGACTTTCAAAGCATTTGCAGGGAAAAGCTATAATTTAAGAAGATTGTAGTAAAGTTTTTGGTTAATTTAGCTATTAAATTACCTATAGAAAATGGAATTTACCATTTAGGAAAAAAGGTTGAAAGAGAAAGAAAAATACCCTTCTTAAAAGAAGCTGAAGATGTTGGTGGGTGTTGGTTTCAGACTGACCTTATTTTAGCTTTTACTGAGAAATTTGGACTGTATTTGTGTATTTTTACAAAGTCCTTAGGGATCCGCTGCAAATGTCTTGTACTTTTGGGGAGGGAATGTGGTTACTTTTTTTTTTTTAGCTAGAAACTGGTCATTTACTGCTTATTAGTTTTTAGGTGCATTTATATTTCCATCAAACTAAGTTCTGTTAATTACTATAATAAGGCCTATGTTTATTTTGTCAGAAAACCCTGTCCTTGTTATAAAGAAATCTCAGAGGAAAAACATCTGTTTTGAAAAAAAAATAAAAGCCAAACCTGCTTGCTTAAAAGTGTTCAACCTTTTTCAACATTTTTAAGAACAGGTTGGGAAAAAGTAATTGAACTTTAAACAATGTGGTCAACTGAGAATAAAGGTAGCAACCTCTTAGACTGGCTACACGTGTAGGGGGTGGTGACGGTGGTGCTCTTCCAATGTAAGTACAAATTGCTTCTGAGATTTCCTATCTTTATGATCTTTGTTAAGGCAGACCAGCTCTTCAATACGAACCTGCCCAAAATACCCGAGCACAACTCTTCCACCTTAAAGGAAATGTTCGGTGAAGTGAAGCTGAATTTCACACAGCCAGGTAAAGACCAGTGGAGAGCTCACACTGCAGAAACCGAGGTCAGGTTAAACAGGGCACTGTCTCACATTTCACGTAGCTCCCCTGTCTGTAGCTTGGCAGAGGTGGGCACCAGATGAAAGGAGAGGAGGCAAAATGGTGAAAGGGGTGATGACAGACAGACAATACATTCCTCTTCAGATGCATTTTCACATCTGTTTGGCGTTTCAGGGGTTGTTTTCCTATGAGCATCACTCGGGGACATCCAAGCAAGGTGAGATCTTGCACTTGAAAGGCCAGGAAGAAGAGTTTATTGGGAAGGTACATTGGACATGTGTGGTAAAGTGTGGCTGTACAAATTAAAAAGCTGACTGAGCCTCCAAAGAAATAAGGACTGGACTATCCAGTCCTTAAGGGTCTGGACTATCCAGACTCTATACCAAAATCAGACGGGTCCCTGGGTTTTCCTTTTCTCTCCCAGGCAAAAGGTATTTTTCCAATGGCCTAAACTCCTGACCCAAACGGCTGCATATCTGTAAGTGGACATCTTTTGTTACTCCCAAGATCATCCTATTTTTAAGATCTGCATCATCTATGGAAAATAGGACTTAGAAGCTTAAAAGTCTTTGTAGGAACTCTGCTTGAGGCAGCAAAAAGTGTGTCTTTTAAAATTTCCTTTTACCCTGTGGGTGTTGTTCACCTGTAGCCTCACAAATAAAGCCATGGCCCTATGCATCCGTCCATTGCCTTCTGTCTCGTTCTGTCTAGCCAGCAGTGCAGTATGCTTTGGCAGGAACCCTCCAGCCCCAGAAACATCAGTGGCTACCAAATGTTGCAGGGTTCTTCCTCTGCAGCCCAGGGTAGAGAAGCACATCCTCCTATCACTTCCTATGTCTGCTGGCATCTGTAATGTGGAATAAATGAGGGACAGAGGCGTTTATCCAGAAACTGAGCCTTAAAAGTGCCTTTAAACACCTTATTGAATATCTTTAGTCTCTGACTTACCACTCCTGTTGTAAATGCAAAAAGCAGCAAAGATCTTTTTATGAGAGTTTTCAGTAGATTTTAATAAATGGAATAAATAGACACACATAAAATTCAGCAAACACAGCTCTGAGACTACTCTATAACAGCATTAGGACAGTGCAATAGGCAAATCAATGTCATAGCTAAAACTGAGTTTTCAGTGAGGCATCAGTGAGCTCGAGCAGGTGTCCATTCAAACCATGGGACCCCCCTGCCAAGGAACACTTGTGTGGGTGCCCAAAGGAGATGAATTATTTCAAATGGATGTCTCAAATATGGTTATGCTCTTCATGGGCACAGGACATGGTGACATTTAGTAGTTTTTGGATCTATCCAGGGAGGCAGCCCAGCATGTGAAAACCAGGTCAGCTCTGGTTAGGGCATGAGAGGAGACAGTGACAGCCTGATCTAGCAAGAGGCAACCTCTGCTTTGGCTCCTCTGCTTATACAGTAGAGCAGGATCTTCTTCTGCATTGTCTTGTATTAAAAAGTAAACAGTTGCTTAGCTTTAGAAAGCATCTTTAAGCTTTGGGATCAATTAAGTGTCTTATTGCTTTTGGAAACAGATTTGATCTATTCAACTCACAGTAGGTAGGTGGGGGGCGCAATAACTCCTGACAGTTTTCTTGCAAAATCTGCTATTGGAGTGTCATGAGCAATATTTCTTCTGTATCAGAAATGCTGAGTGTGAATTTGGTCCATGGAAAGAAGAAAAAGCCATCCATCCTGGACTGCATATAAGGCTTTTTACCTATTAATGGATTTTCTATCATTACTTCGTTAACTCTTGAAAAATATTGCCTGGCGGAAGATTAGGGAAGCAGCAAAAGTTTGTAATTTTTCCTATGATATTTAACACAGAGCTACCTTTCCATTTTTGTTCAGGATAGAATCCACTTCGAATAAAGAAATATAAGACTGCTGCACACCAGACACAGGCCATATTTGGGTAACTTTCCTCATGAGAATCAAGTACAAGTTCAGACAAAATTTTCAAGGCACGCTGTGGCATGGATCCAGTCTATCTAAAAGATTGCCTGTAGTTCTGCAATGAAGACAGAGAAGGAAAATCCTTCCCAAACCACAGTGAGACTTTCCGGTTCTCAAATATAACTCCTTTTTCTGGTGATGTCTTCTCAGGGATGGAGATCTGTTCATGCCGTCCTCCGTGGCAGTACGGCCTCAAACACTGCAGTATTGCTGCTGGATACCACCAGGCTTTAAAAATTCCCTGGACTCTTTGACAGGTGAGGTCTAGGAGGATTTTACTAAAAATCCTGGAGTTCTCAGAAGGATTTTAGTTCAGTCAGTTGATGAATAACATAAACATTGGGCTCAGAAAATAACAGGAATTAAGGTGATCAGGGATTTACAGTCTGCATTCCTAAAACTCTAGAGGGCAAGGTATTAGGTGGAGGCTAGAACCATTTATTTTAGTTCTATTAAATGGAAACTCTAGACAGTGTCATTCTGCCTGTTCCTGCTGCTAACACCACCTGGCAGAAAGGTTGTATTATTATCTGCAGTTTACTTCTCTCCTTTTAAAAATCCTTCAGCCTTCCAATCAGAAATAGGCACAATGCCATGGGCTCCAAGAGGCCAGGCTCAAATGAGGAAAACCAATCAGATATGGAAAGTGGTTGCAAACATTTTTCATCTGGCTCTCTGGGTAATCCTTGGAAATGCCAAAAGGATCCAGATCAAAACAGTCTGCTAAAAGGGATGACAAGGAGTATTTTTCACAAAGATGCAGAGCAGCTGTATACATGAATCTGTAGTTCAGGTAAACGCTGGCTTACCCCTCCTCCAGCCCAGCCAGCAGCTAACCAGGACCATGGGAAGGACTATGCCTGGCCAGTGGGTACCAGGACTCCACGGCTCTTCCAACAGGTCTGTGATCTTCTCCGGGGCACTGCACACTCCCCAGACTCTGTCCCTCACCCTGTTCCTCTGTGGTGTCGTTTGGGTAGTTGGTTGTTGTGTGAGGTTTTCCCAGGTACATGGCAATTCCAGCCAGTGAGAATGGCAAGAGTTCAGTAAGGCTGCATCTGGCATTGTACAAAGTAGGTGAGAGTTTAAGGAGAAAAGAACTACTCTAAAACATTTCCTGGGGCCTCAGAGCCCCAGCAGTTCCTTACAGTTCTGTCTCAGGACTGACTCTACTGCATCTGCAAAATCTGCCACCCCCAAAATTACATATGAAAAGAGAATATAGAAATTTTTGCTGTAATGCTGAAAAGCCTTGAGACAGTTCCAATGTACAGCATCCTGGGAGAAAAAATCCTTGCAGGTGCATGATTCTCTTCATTTACAGCACTATGGAGTGAAAACATTGTTCCAGGAGGCTCTCTGCTCCCTTTTGGAGGCAGGAGATGTGAATGCCTACTTGGAATAGCAGTTCATGCCCCATCGTGTCTGTGAGAGGATCACTGGAATGTTTCCTGTTGCTCTGTCTGCACAAGGTCTATCCAAGCTCTTGACCTCCACCCCACTTGGGAAACCAGGGAGGCCAAAATTTTCTCCCTGGTTCTTCCTGTTAGGATGACACTCACAACTTCTCTTTTAGCATACTACAGCACCACACCCGCCAGGAACAATAAATTAATCTTAAAAATAAACAGCTGGCCATAAAAGTGTCCAGAAAAACCCTGGCCTCTGCTCTTCTGATAGCCTAGGGGTCTCAGTGCAAATCACCCTTGCTACCTACCCCCAGTGAGTATTCCCTGCTTGTCAGGTCAGCTAATTGTTTTGGAGTGGATGCAATACATCTCCTGCCAGGAGAGGCTTGTGAAGCACATGATGCTGTAAATGATCTTCTGTTTATCTAATCTCTTCTCTTGCTGCTATCACTGTACATATACACAAGCTGCCTTTACAGACTCCCTCCAGCCACTGCTCTGGTTACAAGCTTAAACTAGTCCTTGATCATTTTAGACCTACAGGCCTATTTAAGGAAATTAATGCAATAGAAGTAGGCTATTGTGGTCTCCTGGCAGGTAAAGTGTTGTGCTGTCCCTCCTCAGCCTGCTTTACAAGGTGATGATCTTTGCAAAGATTTCTCTCCATTGGACAGCTGCTCAGCTGGGACACAGGTCTGCTGTTCTCTGTTCATTTCACATATGCAGAGACAACCGTAGTTTAATTCAACATATAGAAATAAGACATAAAATCAGATTAACATACCCAATTCAGAGGAATGTACAAGGAATATGCCACCCAGGAGCTGGCTCCTGATTTCTGCTGATGAGATGGCAGTGCAGCTTACTAGAAGACACTCAGGCAAAGTTGAAGCAAGATGGGACACGAACGCACAATCCGACACCCAATGAACATTGTTAAAGCAAAGGCTTAAGCCACAAGTGTGGCTTAGTGTGTAGGCCAACACCAGAACTGACCTTTTCTCTGTGTTGCCAGAGAGAAATGTGAGACCAAAGAAGGTTTTTATGGCAGCTTATAATCTCCCTATCACTTCTGCAGCGAGTGGGCAGGCGATTAAGTTTTAATTGAAAAATTGGAGGCAAAGGGGGAAAGATCAGAAAAAATAAACACTCAAGTCAGCAAGTCACATTAGTGACAGCAGCTAATGTTTCTAACATGAGCTTTGAATCCTTAAGCCTTCCTCCAAAGCAAACATATTAGGCATTGTTCATAATGCTCTTTATTGGAAATATTTGGCCATCCAAATAGTAGAAGTACATTCAATTATTTTCTCAGAGCCTGGATCAATATCAGAATTATTAGTTCATTTTAGGGGAGATATATTTAGTTTTCATTTTAGAGATCACCGGCACAAAACAGTTTGAGATTTTTAGGCTGGGCATCTTGGTTTCCTGAAACCAATCTCTGAAAACAAGGAGCTAGCTGAAGGCATCAGGATGTTCCTGGCAGAGAAAGCACTGCTCCAGCACAGAGGATCTGTCTGAAGGCACCTGCTGAAGTGATGGGATTTTCTCTCCCATGGTGTACAAATGGCTCCGTGGGCTGCAGCCTCTGCTTCAGGCCATGGGCTGCAGCTACGTGCTTGTATCCCAGGCTGTGGCTGTGTCCTTTGCTTCTCCAGGCCCCTCAAGGCACTGCTTCATGTGTAACCCCAGGAACAGTGCCCAGAGCTTCCTGAGTGCTGGGCAACTCTCAATGGCCTTGATCCACCACCTGGCTGAGTTTCCCTGTCTACTGCAGAGAGCCATTAACTGGGAGAGATTGTAAAAAACATAGAGATGTACAAGAGGGGCAAGGCTCTCTTTAAAGCATTAGCAAGAATTGCTGGCACTGGTGGCAATAGGAAATTACATTTTCAGGGTAGAAGGAAAATTATACATTCAGGCATTCTAGTCCCCAGGAAGAGGGAGGCAGTTAATGAGTTCATGTGGAAACATATCCACTCCCTGTGAAGACACATTTGAAGAAAATCCAAACACAGTAACCAAGCAGCTCAGATTTTTTTTCTTTCTAGGAACCAGCCCAAATCCAGCTCATGCTGGAGATTGTTTGCTGTCTGAGAGCAGCCTGTGTGAGATCCCAGCCCCTACCCCACCACCAGGTGCTGGCAGCACGAAACACCCACCCACTGTCCCTGCACTCACGCCTGCAGACCCCTGAGAAGGGCCCCCTGTGGAGAGAGTTCACCTCTCTGCATTGTTCATATATGATGAGGATGGTAAGGGCTCTGGCTAGGGACTGAGGAAATACTGAGCTTGTAACAGGCCATAGCCTCCTGATAATCAAGAAGTTGGCAATGTTTTTCAGTGCTTTTTTTGTTAGTTGCCTCTTACATTATGAAATTACCAAGGAATTGAACAGGAAGGCTGCTTTTGCTCTGAAAGCATACATGAGAAAACCTTACCTTTTTACCTTTGCATTGCAAACTAGTTTTTAATTCCAAATGGTCTTTTTTCCATGCACTTATTCAGGAAATATAGTGCCTTTTCCTACCATCCTGGGTGTGGGAACAGGAATACAAATTGTATTTCTATATGCATAAAGAACAGAATATGACAAATGCAATTTAGAGCCATTTCACCCTTTGCTGTGAATCTTTCCACACGTCCCTCTGGGTGCCCCAGATTCAGATGGGGTTTGCAAACTGCTGCTGGGGCTTCTTATCCCGGGCAATACCATGGGAGATGTATTTGCCATCTCAGCAGTTGAAAAGAGGACAGAGCCCATCCCGGGCAGAGAGTGGCTTGTGATTCTCTGCTGATAAATAAACATCTCTGTTTCCCTTTTGCAGTATGCAACTAGATGGTACGGTTTCAAAGAAAAGTTGAGCTGACATCAAAAAAAAGACTCTCCAAGGCAAATAAAGAGTGATTTATTTTCTTATTCAGGATTCTCAAAGGCTCCTTCTCTATGCCCGTTCTGTACACAATCATTTTCAACATTCAGGAATGCTTTCATTTAATGTCTGAAATAGCTTATTGTATCTCCTGGTATCTTTCTTTAACTGTAAAATAAATATCCTTTCCTTAACAGGTCTGAAGAAATGGGGTTTGGGGTGGCACGTAAATAATTGATCTGGAATATAACTTTTTTACTCAGTGTACTTTAAGACACTGTTTTTCATCAAGCTTTTCTCGGTGTCCAGGTCTCCTCATAGAAATTTGGTCAGTATAATTCTGTAAAAATATAATTTTGTGTTAAGGTAGTTACATCAATTCAGCTTTAATGTCAAGGATGTGCTGTCTTTTATGTTGGTACAACTTATTTCCCTTGCTATGCAGGAGTACAAAGGCAGGATGTGCTCCCTTGCACTGGGATCGGGGTAGCTGCAGTGGGCAGGGCTGTATTCATGCAAGTCTGCTGGGATGGTTATGGGAGCAGGTAGAGAAATCCTTATTACCAAGTGTGATCTACTGAGGGATTATCTCACAGCTGCTTCATCAGGTCCACACTGCTCTTGGGAACAAGATATTGAGCAAGAAGGACACAGAGCAGATCTACTCTTGATCAAAACTTTATGACCTTCTCTGAAGTCTGGGTTTTTTCCTGAGGAAAGAGAGCAAACCATTCCCAGCCCTCTGGCATAAGCAGCTGCCACTAGCATTATTGAACAAGGCACGGTGTGCCTCGGGATGCTGCTGATTTTTGAAATTTTGTTTAAATTTAAGAAGTGCTGCTACAATGATGCTGGTACTTGGATGTATTAAAGTGCAGACACTGGTAGGCAGGGATGGCTGCGGGTGAGATGAATTCCTGCCCAGTGATAATTGGTTATCAGGATTTCCTGCATGGCTGTGTGAATCGGGGCAGTCTGTCAGCAGCTTTCTGTGGTGACAGATCGATGCTGAAAAGACAGATGGAGGGAATCTGAAGTGAGAGGCCTTCCCAGATGTAGGGGAGGCTGAGCTGGATAGATTTACAGTCTGCTTCATTCTCTTTAGGAGTGATGCTTTCCTGAAATGTTTTTTCTCTGTACATGTAATATTTTGGCATTAGGTTGTTCCCCAGGTGCTGCACTAGCTGCTGGGAAAGAGAACTGCAGGGTCTCAGCTCAGGTGCATCCTGGGCAGCTGTGTCTCAAAACTTGCCTGAAGGTGGGATGTTTTACCCCAGCTCTAACTTTTGAAGCCTGAGGAGAAGACAAATCAGGAAAATGCAAAGGGAGCTCACCCAATATCTGTAGCCAGACAAAGATTGAAACTATAGCTTAAAAATAGCTGCATTGTGCTCTGACAACAGCTTGTCAAAATATTTACTGTATTCCCCTTGACTTAATGTAGTTTTTGGTGTTTCTCTGTGTTACCCTACATAACTAATTTATTGCAATTTGAGTACACCATTGTTGGTTTTGAACTCAAACAAATGGTTTTAGTGGTGATTTATGTTTAAGAAATAGGAGCTGCCTAGTACTGGAGAGCTATCCTACAACAACAAACCAGCCCAGGCAGTGCAGTCCTCATAATAATGCTGTTTTGTGGCAGTACAGATTAGATATTCAGCCTTTCTAAGATTTCTATGCTTTCTTTGTGGCACTGGAATTGCTGAAGATGAGGTGGTTTAAGGCTACAAGCAAGGCAGGGATGCTGGAGAAAATCTCTTAATAGTCTTCACTAACTGAAGGCTTGTCTGGTTTCTCCAGCTATGTAATTTAGTCTAATAAAAGATATTGCCTCCCCTTCCAAGCCTTTGTTGTGGACCTTTTAAAATGGGGCTTACATTTAAAGAAACTGAAAAATTAGAGAGGTTGCAGTGGAAAGCTACATACTGAAAAATATCAGAGAGGTTTTGATTGCTTTACACTACAGGAATTGGAGAGCTCAGGCTATTTATCACATTAAGATAGATAGTAGAACTTTGCTAGTAGGTGCTTCATGGGAAGAACCCAACTGTGAAGGACTTTTTACTCTTGTGAAGTCACACCAAGACAACTGCTGGAGATAATATGTGAACTAGAAATAATGACTTTTTTAATGGTACATTGATTTCTATGAGCTTTTCTCTACATTCAGCTTGCAGGCTCAATATGACAAGCTGACAGTATAGGACCTGTACATCACATTGATGGATCCTTTCCCCTCCTATAAAGAAAAAGTTTACGAATTAGTTAAAAGAGCATGGGATTAACTCCAAGGAGTCTGAAGTCCTGCAGTGTCTCCGAGGCTAAGGAGGACACAGATTCCTGATTGTGTTTGCCATCCTCCTCCAGCAGTAATGAAATACCATACAGCCAGACACATACTATAAATAATGAATGACCTAAAGAACCAGTTGGAGACCGCTAAACATTGGAGGGATTTAATGGCTGGCCTAGGATTTAAGAGACATGCATCAAAAGATCTGCTTTGTCCAAGGCAGTCTGTAGCTCTTCCCTTCCCTCACATTTATCTGTGCAGATAAGTGCATTAAGACTTGTAGGAAGCTCATGTGATGCAAAGCGAAGGCCAGGTGCTTAAGAACTAACCAAAGGATGTGGACATTCAATAAACAGGTTGGTGGCTGATTGGGAAAGGCTTTCAAGAGGATCCAAAACCTTTCCACTGCAAAAAGCAGAGTGAACATTTGTCTTACTAGCTGTTCAAAGAAAAATTGTCCAAGCAGCTCTGGCACAGCCACCCAATGACAGTCTGCCCTGCCACCTTCTCCTGCTTGTGTCACAGTGCACTCACTCAGGCAGCAGCACCAGCCTGGTGAGCGCATGGAAATCTTGGGGAGAAAGAGCACAACACTGTCTGGGAATTGGAGAGCATCAACCCATAGCCTTGCATCCAGTTAACAAAGCCCGGTGTAAAACCAATACAAAGTGAAGCAAGAACAAGAATGTGCACTTGCAAGTTTTTCCTCTCTTCTGATTTTACCCTGCCTCTTGGTTTCCCTCATAACCAGGATAATTTTGTCTTGAAAATAATCAAGGCCCTTTGGACCACACACATTAACAGCCTTGTCGAGACAGAGCAGTTTGACACCCGCAAATGCTGAAGCAAGTAAGTTGCACCAAATGGTCAGCGGCCCACTTAGGAACCCCCTTCCATCTGACTGTGAAGTTGGAAAAATTATATTGCCTGATGCACTTGACTTGCTGAGGACCAGTAGTGCAATGGATAACGTGTCTGACTACAAGGGCGTAGGCGGTCTCTCTGCCCTGTAACCTTTTATCCACCTTGGGAATATGAGGTGAATTTCCTACTATTTGGAAGATTTATCTGAATGGGATGGTTGGCAAGAGATCTCATCCAGGGAAGGAGAGTTCTGCAGACCTTGGTTTGTATGTTTTAGAGGACAGAGGCACCAAGCAGGAGGGCTGGGATTACTAATGGGAGCTGCTCTTAGTCCAGTCAGCAGCGTGCAGTCCCCAGCCCCAGAACAGCTTGTGCTGGTGGCTGTAGCTCAGCTTAAGGCTCTGCCTGGCTGTTATTCCCAGCCTATTCAGGGAAGGTCTGATCCACAACCTGCCAAAATCAGCGGGGGTCCCCAGCTGAGTGGTGAGATGCGGATCAGGATCCTGCTCACAGGTGCTGCCTCTAGTGAGGCTCCAGCACAGTCGAAGGGAGCTCAGACATACCGGAGCTCATAAAACAACCCACAAAAACTGACTTCCCACTGGCCCTCTCCTGCCAGGGAGAGGCCCCTCTGCTGCTGTGCTTCTGTTGAGGGGTGTCATGCGCCTGCTAATTACAGCTAATGAGGAATTTAATTGCCCTTCAGCACAGGACAAGCTGTGCAGGCTGTGTGTCTGCGGGCAGGTGGTGGCTGGGGGGTCTCCGTCCCCTGCTCAGCCCACACACATGGTGAAAAGGGGCCCTTCCCCTGCCCTCACACAGGGGACTCTGTGGGGAGGGGTTGTCCCAGACCTACAGCCCCAAGCACATCCACGTGCCCTTCTAGTCTGCTCTTCTCCATCTGGAGGTCTTTGGGTGGGGTAACCCTTACTGCTGGGACCTGCCCCCTCTGTTCAACCTGGGGACTTGAGAGGGCTTCCAGGCAAGGTATGTGCTTCTGCAGGGGGCTTGGGTTTGTGCAGTGGCTGTTTCTGTGAGCTGTGTGGGGAAGGCAGGAGGCAGGATCCTGGTGTTCTTAAGTGGTGAGGGGCTGGTGAGCCCCTGCTGTCTGGCTGGGCCCCTTGCTTTGCCATGTGATGGGTTTGCTTTGATCCAAATGGTCTGCTTGGTCTGTGGATGGGGCAAGGTAGGAAGGAGCTGCTTGCAGAGCATGCACAGGAGGGCAGATACTGGCTTGGATACGCTGTTTACAAGCACATTACCCTTTGTAATGCACCAGCCATGTCCAAACCCATCTGTGCTGTCAGTGTTTCTCCCACCCTGACCCCAAACACCATGCTCTGTCCTGTGGGCCTCCCCTCTTCTCTGTTCTGTAAATAACACATATGTAGTCCCTCTTCTCTTTCCTATGTATCTGCGCGTAGGCTGTGTACTTCCCCTCAGAAAAATGAGTCTGCTCCTCATTTTATGCAAAAGATAGCAGCTATTTTGAGGTTAATTCCAGGTGGGTAAGGTGATGTATAACATTTAGCATGTTTCAGAGAGGCATGTAATATGCTAGAAGAAGCCTAGCTTCTCTTCTAACCATTTAATAACTTAAAATTACTCTCCCATTTTACCATCTCAATCACCTTTTTCTTTAAAAACAAAGGCAAAACCTCCCTCAAACAGTGCAAGTCCCATATTAAAATTGCCCTTAGACAGTTTACAATTCAGCACATGGCCTTTTCTTTCCTGGAGATAGCTGGTGTGCAACCAGGATTTTACAAAAGACCGTCATTGAACAGCCTAACAGGAGAGAAGGCATCTGTGTGTGTGTGCTTGGTTGTGTGACTGAAATAGCTGTGCTGGCTGCAGAGCATGGCTGTGGGTTAGAGCTGGGTGTGATTTACCCTCAGCAAAACTGACTGGCTCCAGTAAAATGCCCTTGTCTGTTTGATTTCATATCAATTGAATGTGTTCGAAGAGACTTGTTGAAAACTGATGAGGTTTGGATTTAGTCTGACAGGACATGGCCAAGAGCATTTTAGCATTTTTAGCAGCTTTTTTTTTCAGTGCTAAGAAATTCTGAACCACCTAATCTGACTAGATGCCTGAATTATTAAAAAAAAATTAAAAAGGCAAGTAGTAAATGGAGGGAAACAGGATGGTTTCAACAGCTACCAGAGAGTGGGTTACAGGAGATCCAAATGACCCTATGTTACAGTCTATGTTACAGATGTACAGCAGGCAGCCCAGCTAGTCCTGGGGGAAAGGTACGGGCTAAATTTTGATTCTGGCCTTGCTTGTGTAAGACTAGAAGAAGTCTTTCAGCCTGGAGAAGTTTAAAGAAATTGTTTTGAGCAAGTCAAATGCACTCTTTCAAGAACCCTATTTTTCAGGCAAAATATTGTAAATACTAAGCTAAAAAGCCTGCATTGAATCTTTGCTTTCCTGTAGAAGTACCTCATTCAGTCGTGTTTTTAAAGCTCCTTTCAGGGGCTGCAGGCCTGAGCCGTGCTGGGGGGCTGTGCAGTAGCCCTGCTGTAGTTCACTTCTGATCGGTGGCAGGGCTGACACTGTTGTGACACACAGGCACAGGGGGAGGCACGAGCTTTTATGTGCTCTGAATGCAGGGCTCTGGGATGAGTCTCAGCTCAGTGCACCTGCAAAATGCAGGGGCAGCTGAGCACCACAGCACAGAAAAGAAAAGGAAAATCTTCCCCACTGCAGAGATACTCCTTGTTGAAGAGTGGCCCAGTTGGAGACAGATCACCTGCTTCAGTCCCTTGTGTTATTCCTCCCTTCAATAACTCTCTTGAACTCATTCTGCACACTGGCCTTGTCCCCTTCCTGCTCTGGAATGAGTTCATTTTTAGCACTTGCCTTCTACAGGTCACCTGTGGTTTCTGAGTTTGGTGTGTGCAGTTGGTGGAGGTAGCATTGGCAATGTACAGGGTGGGAGTCTGTAAAGGCAGATACATTTCTCTGCTCTCTGGAGGACCTGCAAAAAGTCCCAGAATTATTTGGTGCCACAGATTTCCCATCTGTGGGATAGAAATTGAGAAGGCAAGCACATGTATGTCAGAGGTCATGTAATACACAGTTTCCTTAGGCAAATAGAGCTTGTGCAGCTTAAGGTGGTACCAAGGCTGCCCTGGGTCACTCATGGCTAATGGGAATGTGTCTGCAGTTAGGGAGCACTTCCACAATGCCCCTTCCTATAGATGAACTCAGCCCAAGAAAGCTTAGGTAAAGTTTGAAGCTTGTTTGTGGTTCAGCCTCTCTTGACAGACCTGGAAGTAAAAGCAAGCTCAGACACTGCTGCCAAGGCAGACAGGAGGGTACTCAGTGTGTGGCAGAAAAGGTTGCACCCCAACATCTCCAGAAGTTGACACTGAGCTGCCCATGGTTCCAGTGGGAGAGGGATCCCAGCCTTATCTGCAGGATGAAAACTCTGTGGCCACTCCCTTTTCCTGCAGAGAGTGTTTGAGCCTTAACCTGCATGTATCTGCAGGAAACAAGAAAGCCCACAGCCTCTCAGCACAACCATCAGCACTGGCACTGACCCTGAGCAGCTCACTCATGGCAGCTTGTAGGTACGAGCAAATTTGTTTGTTAGTGGTTGCCACATCCCAGAGCACCTTTAGGTCTCCCGTGCTTCTCCATACACCCAGCTGGTTTTGAGCATCAGGACAATGGTGACATGGACACATCTCTTGGAAATGCCTTGTGGCCACCCTGGCTAGTAAAGAAAGAACAATTTATCAAGGTAAAGTCAAAGCTCTGCAACAGGCAGAAACCTGACATGTTATTCACATGTTGCCTAGGTGACAAGTGAGCAGCTGTCTGTGGACACCCAATCTGAGCAGCATGGGCCTCCCTTTCTGTGTTGGCCTGGGGCTTTGCGCCCTGTCACTGACAATTTGTCATGTTACACGTAGATCTAGAAGCTGACCCTGTGTAACACGGCATAAAGCAGTGCAGGGAATATTTTGGGATGGGGTGGATGCTAATCAAAAACATATGTGGAGTATCTTTGCTTTAGTCAAAACTGACCTGTCTGGAGACACGTCTGTCAAAAGAGAAGGCAGTTCATTAAATGCTGAAGTATCCCTGGGTTGGTGGGTCCTGGAGCCTGAGAAATGTAGGACCTGAATTCCCCTGTTTTGCAGCTGTGGATATGGTACAGAACAAAGAGCAAGGACGAGGATAGAGCTGGGATAGAGGGGGAGGCTGGTGCTGGGAATCAGACACTGGGACAAATGACCCTTGTGTGACTGCAGCTGCTGTCAGTTCTTAGGATGATGGCCATGGAAAGACCTGCTGTTCCTTTATTCCAGCCGGAGTGGGGGGAACTGTGAGCCTAAGGAGCGATCCTGTATCTGCCCTCACCACACCCACTGAGGGCTTGCAGCACACCCTGGCCAAGATTTGAACACCTGTAGGCCTATCTTTTAGAAGATAGAGCTTTTAAAACCAGAGGAGGAGCTTATGGTCTCAAAGACTTATGCCAGCCACGTTGCCCTTTATTTCACGTGATACAGCTCCAGGCCACCCCTGGAGAGGGTATCAGCTGTTCTGTTCAGGCACATTTCTTCCTCTATATGACTCCTCTGGCAAAGAAAGCTGTGGCTTCCTGGCTCTCAAGTTCAAGGGATTGTCAGCCAACATGGTTGCATTTAAGAAACAGTAATTAGCAGCAAAGACTTCACACCACTGTCCTGTGAATAGAGATCTTTCACAGCTGTTTTATTTCAGTGTAACCTCTAGAACACATGGTGTGAAAAGGGATTGCTACAGTAGAGCAGCTCCTAAACCTCCCTATCCCACCAGCCACTGGAGCACTTGCAGGCAGGGCTGAGGCTCAGCATGGCTTTAAGGGAAGAATATAATTTCAGCAGGGGAGATGGATCTCTCCAGAAACGTGCTGGTGCAGAGTGCAGATCCCCACATTTTGGGAATTGCATTTAGCTTTTGGCTAAGATTCTAAAGGTGATTAGTTTCAACCTGGTGGTATCCCTCACCCTTCAGGGCCCTCTGCCAGAAGCATGTGCTGTTACTCGAGTTGTTTTAGTGGCCAAAATGTGGATGGCATCTGCCCAAGTGATAATTAACCATGAGCTCAACTCAGCTCACAAGCAATTCTGTGGAATTTTACTTCTCAGAGAACTCAGGCTTCTCCAGTGCCACTCCTGGACTAAATGCAATGCTCTTACAATGTAGCAAGCCTCAGAAAAGTCCATTCATAGAAGCCAGTGCCATTTTATCTATAACTTCACAACCCTCAGCTGAAGTGGCAACTTCTTTAATTCACTTAGCATAGTGATTTTTGATGTACTTAAAACTTCTGACAGAAGCAGACTTTAGATGCAGGGATGACACCTTTGAATTATTTATTGTATGGGAAGAAAGAAAGCATTGTTTTAGAAAATATTGCATCTAAAGACTTGCTGGGCCATAGAACTGGTTATTTTTTGGGGAGAGGGATGATTAGTGTTTGATTCACAGGTGATTTTTTGAAGAGAATCACGGAACTATTAATATAGATGTAGTGTTTGTTGATGTAAACAGAATTCAGGGATTTCAGCTCTACTCTTTAACTCAGGAGTTCCACATATGTGCAGTGGAGTTCCTACTGAGTTGATCCACACACTTGTGGAAGACTTCTGGCTGTATGGGTAGTCCTGTAGGAGTTATTGCTCTTCCATGGAAGTGTGTGTCCTGCCAGGATATTAGATGCCTGCATAGCTTGGGCAGTATTTACTCTGATAAAGTATCTGCCTGGAAAAACAGCTAATTTCTGGGGAAGCCCACGTGTGCATTAATCTTACCTGAAATGGGCAAGTACCATTTTCATGGAGCCTTAAATATTTAAATTGGGATATTATTTTGTTTTAGAATTATTTAAAAATTAAACCCTTTATAAGGAAAGACAGAAGCCACTGTGATCTGGTGTCTAACTGTATTTATTCAGAAACAAAATGCTTCTGCTATGTTCCAAGGTTTTTCACATTTTCAATTGAAAGCACTCTACAACTTGTCAGTTTTGTTTCTTTAGGCCTAGAAGTCCTTTTTCACTCTTCAGAGTCACTGCTTTATGGTTACCATGGATTTTTAAGCTCATGAGATTTTTATTCCCTTTCTTAAGACTATGTTCATGCATTTTCTTATGTGATTAATACAGAAGAAAAAATTATAAAACATATGTTACTAATGTACTGCTCAATGTTATGGAATCGGATAAGACTTTTTCAAATGACTGACATTACATATGTCTTTCAAGGATGTGAATCATATGTAAACCATATGTTTCATCTATTTCAAAGATTGTTAAAGAGTAAATATTGTAATGAAATTAACTTACAATCATGGTTCTGAAATGTATATGTAAGTATTGATAACAGTATTTCTCAAATGTTCCTTAGGTGGAACTGAGGGTAGCTTTCAATTTTGTTTTTAGGGTAGCATTTTGTTTTAACCGCAGTTGGCAACTAAACACCACAGAGCTGTTCTCTGACTTTCCTTTCATCCCCCAATGGGATGGGGAGAAGAATCAGAAAAAAAGGAAACCTGTGGGTTGAGATAAGAGCAGTTTAATAATTGAAATAGATTAATAATAATAATTGCAATGAATAGGGAGATAACCCCAAGAAAGACAAGTGATGCACAACACAATTGCTCATCATCTGCTGACAGTACTGTCTTAATTTCTAATTTTACCTAGAGAATTGCTTAAAGTAACCACCCCTTCAGTTTGTAACCTCACACTTTCACTTTTCAGACAAAGTATCTTTTTTTTTTTTCTGTCCTTCATGGAAAAACAAAACTGTCAAAAAGATGTTTTTTACCAAGGAAAATGTGTCCTGATATTATTTCTATGTCATGGAGAAGAAAACTGGGGCAGAATGAGACTGAATTATATTGAAAATGCTGAAAGGCTCAGACCCTGACTTCTGCAAGGTTTTCGCACAGAGCTCTCATATTTTAATGTATTTATATTTCTTTGAGGAAGAACTTGTTTAAAATAACGGGAATTATAAGGATGTTTTTGCAGATGGAAAGGTGTTGAGCTCAAGGTTTTATGTATCTGCTCTTTATGCATTTTCTATAGCTGCTCAAAATTTTTTTTTTGTTCATAAAAATTTAATATGGAAAATTAATGAGGAGCTGGCTAGTGAGATGATACAGTAACTGTAGCCAGGCTAAAAGTGGGTTGTCAGCTCTGGACCTTCCCAGTCCAATAGGTAATTGCAGAACCGTGTGAGTGAGATACAAAGGGAGGCTCTGAAAGGTTCAAAGAGATTTATTGAATACTTCAGACCCAAAACCACATAAAACAAAGTCCAAAAGAGTTCCAGAAACAGGACAAGAGAGACCTGTTGTCAGAAGCAGCTTGTCATATAGTTATGATTTACTGTCCTCTCCCAAGTGGTCTGTACAATCTCTGTCAGCAGCAAGGCAAACAAATAGCATTCAAGGGGGCTTAAGATGAGGGTGTGGGAGAGAAAGCAGCAGTGATGAAGGCCACTGCAAGCTTAGGCAGCGAAGCCTGCAGAGCTCTGTCTGAGCAGAAAGCACAGAACACTCTTTTCACCTTTCCTTTCACTGTGAAAGAATAAACCCAGGTCAACTAAAGGAAGTATCCAAATATAAGAAGAATTTAACTTTGAAGTTATTCCTGGCTTGCTAGGGAATTTAGGTAGTTATTAAAATGAGATGGTGCAGCTGAACCATGGTACACTGTAACTTTGAAAATCTCAGCCTAAGATTTTCCAAAGCCATTCCCTTCTCCGTTTCCAACTTTTGTTTGTTTCTCCTTTTAACCAGACCTGAACTTGTGCTTTAATATGATTTGTATGTGAAGCAAAATCAGGTCTGTTTAGATTGAGTACTTTGGACTAATGCTTCCATCTCTGCAACTTTTAAAACAGACTTGATAAATTATTTTGCTGATGATCTCCCCCTATGCACACTGCAGGCTGCATAGAAGATCTCAATTAATGCTAAGAGCACAGAGGTTTGAAATGCATATGTTTTTCTTGATGTAAAGGAAAATCATCCCAATAGTCTGTTACTGAATAAAACAAAACAAGCTGTCTGGGGTTTCTTTTGGGTCTTGTTTGCTTGGGTTTTTTTGGTTTGGTTTTTTTTCTGTGTGTGGTGGTAGGTTTTTCTTAAGTGGACTCCAGTTCAAAAACTAGTGACTGAACCAAATGATAAATTCTGAAAAAGTCCATTCTGTGCCTACAGAGTTGGTGCTATGTGCTTGGCAGGAGATCCTAGAAATTTCATAATAACTCATCTCACTTAAAACAGTTATTAATTATGATAATAAAAATAATCTAGCACAGCATCCTCCTTTATTTGTGAGTCAACCACAGGTATGTTTCCACTGGTAAATAGCTTGCCCCAGGCTTGAGTGTGTGTCTGTGTTTGGATGGTTTTTGAGAGGCTTCTGCATTTGGATATCAAGGTGTGGTTGTCATATTACCAGTAGGGCTGCCGTAGTCCACATGTGCTCCTCAACATCTCCACAAGCACTCCTTGCCTCCCAGGTTAATGCCAACGTATCTCCCTGTACTGAATTCCTCCTTCCACATTCCCCATGTCCTTTCTCTGCCTTCCCCTCTTGATCTGTCCTTCTCTTTATGCCTGTCCTTTCCTTTACCTTTTTACAACTTACTCTTTTCTCAAGCATCCTATTCCAAGTCCTTTTTCATCCAAACCCATTTTGCTACCTTGTAGAGTTTGTCTTGGCCTTCTCAGAGATCTCTCATCACTCCATTCTTCTCAGGGAACCTTTCTTTTCAAACCAGCTTCCTTCTGCTAGCAGGGAGCTGTGTTCCCATCTGCATCTATGCCTAAGTCACATGGAGCCATGGCCAAGGGCAAGACAGGCATGATTGGCTGTAGATTTGGCTGAACGATGGTCAGCAGCAGCGAGGAGGAAGGAGAGATTTGAAGACACAGCCTTATGATTTGCTTTGATCTTTAGAAGGACAGCTACTGATGTTTTCAAGGGAGAAACCTTTCTTCTCCCAGGAAGACTTCAGGGGAGCAGTCCAGTTTTTCCTATCTGATGGTTCCTTTTCACTCTGTGGAGGAGGAGAACTCCCCTCTCCCTCTAGGTTTCCAAACAGGCACTAATAACCAGCACAATGACCATTCCAGGCAGTGCATTCAGCACTTTAAAGGTGGATGCATCACTAAAATCCCTGCTTTACGCTGTGCAGCACATTTCCCTTTTACAGCAGGAAACTAGGCTCAGCAGCCCCTCTCTCCTTGGACTGGCCTGCTGGCACACAGGGCCTTTGTGGGGAGAAAGCTGGAGCTGATAATCCCTTTTAGAAGTAGGCTTGGAAAGTGCAGTCTTGACATTCCTGTCACCAGCTTGAGGTGAGGGCAGGGACTGAACAGCCTGAACAGCTGGCAGTGCCCATGACACTTGATTACCAGCACAGCGTGCTTCAGATTCCGTGGCACAGTGAACTGAGGTTATTGAGAAGCTTGGCTGCATCCCAAACTTGCCCCTGGCAGAACTGGCAGACCACGTAGCTCGTGTTCCTTTCCAGGGCTTGGCCAGGCATAACCCACCCCTCTCCTTCCCTCACCTCCCCTGTATTCAGCTTTGGACTGTATTTGTTCAGTGTGTTGGCTGCCTCCCGACCTGTGCATTTACAGGGTTTGAGTTAGGGTGGAGTGTGTATCTCCCCAGTAATCTAATTTCATCTTTCCAGAGACATGTGACTTGGTATCAGAAGCTGCATCTTTTAAAGTTGATTTTTGGCTGTAGTTTTTATAGGAAATATCTATCCCAAGGTTTAAATCCAGTAGATTTGCAGCAATCTTAAAGCTAGCAAAACATATTTTAATTTTTTTTTAATAGAAATTAGAGCTAGAAAAGTTCCAGTGATAATTCAAGTAATCATAGAATTGTTATGCCAGGACTGTTGTCAGTGCTACGGTGCACTCTTCTCCTCTCTAATACACATCTTCAGCACAGGATTGGCATTGCCCTCCCAGACTGTGCTGTTGGGAAGAGAAGGTTGTCTCTCACACCAAGCTATCCAGACTCTTCTGGGACTGAACACATTCTGTACAGGGGCTTTAAACCTGTCCTCTGCACCCACACAGTGCAGCAACACCATCTTCCTTGTCTGTGCAGGCCATGAGTGAACTCCAGAACTGGCCCTGTCTGAAATGGAAGTGGCTGTTCCAGCATTTGGAGAGTGCCTAAGCACCGGGGCTGAGGTTGTGGCTGGCAGTCATCTGTGTTACTGGTAGAAAGCAGAGAACCAGGTCTAGCTGATAAATTTCTGGTTCATCAGTGGCTTCTTAGAAAACTCCAGAAGGCTCAGCCTAGGGCATTTCATGGAAAGCAAGCCTGATTTGATCTGTGTGCCCTGAGCTGGGGGAGTGTCACTAGGCATCACTATTTCTCTTGAGCATCCCTGATTCTCCTGTCTCCAGGAGACAGCAGGTCCCTGGGGGCACCTAAGGGCTGGGTGCAGATAATCCATCTGGATAGCGCTTTTTATGCAACGGGGACCCAAAATTTTATCTGAATTCTCCTTGCATTTTTGTGAGTTTTGGAGGATGCTACCATTGCTAAATAATTAGCAGCAGCAGCTTGCCAGCAACTATCAGAGAAAGCGTAAAAGGCTTTGTTTTAGGATGAAAAGAGGTTGTAATTAGCTACTTACATTTACATTTCAACTACAGAAGTGGAGTAACACCAGCGCAGCCGTGATGCCTGTGAACCCTTTGATTCAGAGTCACAGGAGGTATCAGCAGGCCTGTTACAATCTGTCACCAAAACTGTCTAAAGGGCTAGGCTTGGGCAGTCAACATACAGTGATATTGTGCATACCACAGCCCTCGGATAAAAGCAGATAGTTGGCGGATTTTTATCTTTCTCCAAGGTGAGAGACAACTTTTTCTTTTGAGGAGCAAAATGTTCCTGACTTGGCTCTGTTGTTACTTACTGGACATTTCCTGTATGTTTTCCTTTGAAATGCCTAGCTATGTGCAGGGACAAGACAGCTGCGCTGCTTTGGAGTGCACAGGTTTAATGTATTATGTTGAATGAGAGTCCTAATTGCAGATGTTAGAGATAAGGGGTGGTGGAGAAGCCTGTTCTCCTCAGCCCTTCACACTGAGGTGGTCACCAATATCTTACTGTAAATCAGGTAACCGCTGCCATTTACACCTAACCGGGCTGCTGAGTATTCAGGTTTTCTCTCAGCAAAGTAATCCTTCCCTTTCCCCCTCATCTACATTCCTGAACATGGTCTTGTTTTGATTCTTGTGGTCCCTTGAGTATCTGGATTTGGCTCATAACTCAGGAGGCTATTTTTCAGTCATGCGCTCAGGGTTGTTTAGCACAATTTTATCCATTTGTGGCTGTAAGCCCAATTGGAAACACGTGGGCTGGTTAAAGACAGGTGGAGGGATTTCTTTTGTTAATTAGGCTTCAAATTCCATTTTGTTCCCTGTAACCAGTGGCCAGGCTCTGATTTCAGTAACACCAGACAAACCCCATTAGCGAAGGAATAACCCAGGATTTGAACTGCTTATAAACCTCTTAAGTTTGTCTCGGGTTGTGGCGTTTTGGATTTTTTAGGGGTTGTTTTGTTTGTTTGTTTTTGCCTTTGCTTTTTTACATAAACCATTTTTATAAAAACCACTGCCACATGCAACTAAAAGCCTTTTCTGGCCTGGAGGGGATAAAGAGAAATTTTCTGGGGCCGGCAGGGCTGCAGAGCCAAGGCCAAGGTGCTAGGATCAGACAGGAAAAGCAAGGGCTCCTTTCCCACCAGCATGTTGTCCTCCCTCCCCCACCAGCCCATTTCCCTTCTGCTCTGCACCCAATCACTAATTTAATCTCTGAATCAAGGGGCTGCCGTTTTGCACTAGGTTGGGAGCTGATGTTCACCTCCCTGTGGGCTCCACCAGTAATTAGAGTAACACCTTGTGTAGTTTTAAGCAACAAATGCTTGTTGCTTCACCCACTCCAGCTGTAACTCAGCTTCACTATCACCCTGGAACTCTGTCAAAAGGTATGGTGGGCTCAATCTTGTTGCAAAAGGAAGTTACTCTTCTGCAGAGTATATGTGTCTTGAGGAGATGGCACAGAAAGAAATAGGCTTTACAGAAAGTTAAATAGGAAGGTTTAGGTTTATTTTCTCCTTGGGAGGCTAGGTGAAAGCAACTGTGCAGGTACCTTAGCTGTCTCTTTCCTGTGGATAGAAGACCTCAGGCTTAACTCCTCAGCCACACTTGCATTCCCTATATTCCTGCATCACAAGGAGTTTCACTGTGAGTTATACACCTTGAATATATTTACTGATTTGGCTGTTGAGTCCTTGCTGCCCATTAAAATTGGCACATCTTACATGAAGAATGAGAATGTAAATACCTCTGAGGTTTTCTTCCTTTATCTTTTGAGTTTTCACTACAACGCTGCCTGCAGGAGTTGTTGGTTTTGCCATTGCATCCCTAAGCCTCCAAAGTTTGGGGAGTTTTCATGGTAGTCACCTTTCTCTTTTGGGTTGGGGAGTTGGTGTTTGTGCCTCTGTGCTGTAGTACCTCTGCCATGTTCCTGACCAGTTAGACAAGGCTGCTGTTAGCTGCCATCCCTGACCATGGAGACTGGAATTTGGAGTGCCAGTACATGGTGGAGGAAGGAAAAAAGAGCAGAATGAGACCAAAGCTCCTTGCTTGTTTTTTGTTGTTGGGTTGGTTGTTCCCTCTCCACACCTCCCCCAACCCCAAATTACAATTAAGACCATTTGGAAATTTTTTTGTGGACTACAGGGGTCCTTGCAGTGCACCCAGTGCTGAGTGCCATCTGGGAAGGGTGACATGAGTTGTCAGGGCAGACTCCAGTCCAAGGAGCAGAATCCAAGGGGCAGAGAGAGGTGTGGTCACCATTAACACTGAGATGGAGAGGGGGATCCAGCTCTGCCATTTGAATATCAGACTCCAAAGGCTGAGGCTCTTTGTGGATCGGAGTCGATAAAAAGATAGTTAAAACAGCAAAGTTTTGCGATGATTCTGCCAAGTGCCAACCAAGCCACTGAGCCGAGCCTGTTTGATAGGAGAGCAACAGTGCAGTAGTGAAGGATCACATAGGTGCCAGAAATCACAGCAGATGGTATTTCATTCGCTAGATCAGTGTTTTTACATAAGAGGCCTAAAGCAGCTATTCATTTAACTGCACTGACCCTCAGGGAATCTTTAGGGCCTGAGTTCTGCTCCCAACCTCGTGCTCAGGAGAGGAAAGAGGATGTTGAAGTCAAAACCTTGCATCCTGTTTCTCCCTGCTGTGTTACTCAATTCCTTCCTGGGCTGTTCTCAAGCTCTGGACTTCTGGCATTAATGTTAAACAAGTAATGACTTTTCACAAATATGTACCCTCTCCAGTGTGAAAGGTATCATCATTTCCTTCCTCTACTTTTTATCTAAACTGTGAAGACTATAGGGTTAACAATCCACATATCCAGTATGCTTACCCAATACAAGGAGTTGGTTGAAAGTTTGCCTCAAAAATACTTTTCTATGTCAAATTTGTGACTTAAACAGAAAGAAAATTTCCAGCTGGAGAAAAATGGTCTGCTTCCTTTAGAAATTTCTAACTATATTTGTCAAAATTTAGAATGCTTGAAAACAGAAGTATCTTAGCCATAACATCCTCGCTAAAAGACAGTATTCCACTTTGAAATGCTCTCATAGTGTCATATGGGAGATGCTGGCTTCATGTGCCTGTGCAGCTCTGGTGTAGGTGCTGTGCTCAGCACACATGGAATCAGAAGTTTGTAGAAATAACAGGAGAAGAAATTTTTATCTAATGGGTCACCTAGCCCATCCCACTGCCCTACAGCAAGATTAATTGCACCCTTCCTCTTCCTCACATGTATTTATCAATCTGTGTCTAAGAATCTGCAACAATGAAAACTTCAAACATCCTTAGGCTATATATGCCAGTATTTGTTTAATTATGGCTATTGGAGATTTTTGTTTCCCTCATATTATTTTGAAGACTCATGGCCTTCAGGCTTTTCTTCCAAATATTAAATACTAGTTTTTAAACCTTTTTCCTCATGTAAGGGGTGGGAGGTTTTGAGTTGTTTGTTTGTTTGTTTTTTAATCCTCTGATTATTACCACTGTTTTTAGAGAAATCTCCCAAAATTATCTGTATCCTTAGTTCAGTGCCTGAAACTGCAGCCCCTGTTCTAGTTAAGATCTTGCCACTACTGAACAGACTGGAAGACTTTCTTGCAAAGTCTGTCATAGGGCACTTCTTTTTGTTTCAAGCTGGCTTTTCTCACAGCAGGGTGGAAGTGTTGGCTGACTTTCAGATTTTTATCCAGTGCAGTCCCCAGAACATTTGCTGCAGACCTTTTGTGTTCTTGGTCATTCACCATCTGTAGATTTTTTGTTCAGTTGGTTATTTCTGCCTAATTATAGTATTTGACCTTTGTCAATACAGGCTGGCAACCAGGCAAGCCACAAATTTTCTTTCTAATAATCATTTAAATTGGTCGAGTTTTGGTGTTTGGTGGTTTGGGGTTTTTTAACTTAATTACAACATCCAAACTTTATTCCCTCTGTTCCATCTCACTACTTTGGTATCATACTTAGGCTCTAAAAGGTAATCCCTATTCTGTTGCCAAAATCATTAGCATAAACAAAGAGTAGTGCCAGAGCCAGAACAGACCCTTGAGTAATCCAGTTCCATATATCTTTCTAGTGCAAGTCTAAGCAATTTAAAACTGATCTCTAAGTTGTTTTTTTATTATTATTTTGGCATCAGGTCTTGAGAGGCTTCATTTAGACTGTGTTTTCCTCACTGTTTCTGAAAATGTCACTTGGGACAATGTCATAAGCCTTACTGACTCAAGATATGTCATCTATCGCTTCTTGCGTCAGCCTCAAGGCCTGAGAAGAGAACAAGAGAAGAGAAGATCATGCATCACAGCCGATCTAGCCCAACCTAGGATCATGCCCAGGGGAAAACAGGAGTGTGAAATACATGAAATACAGCTCCCAGAAGGTCCTGCAGGGCCTCCGTGACAGAGCTGTTATGGTTTCCAGCCAAATACTTTCAGGTTTTGAAATTTTAGCATTTAAAAATGTGCATCAGTAACATTTTTCTAAATGGCTATAGTGCATTCCTAGACCCTGTGTTGTAATTTACCAACATGCCCTGTACTAGACTGAGAAGTTAATTAGCACTCTGATACACAGGATCCTTGGTGTCTGGTAAAGTGAACTACAGATTCACACAGAAACCTTTACTGAGAGCTCAGCTGCACTGCAACAGGAGGCAACAGAGGTGTGTCCAACAATTTCCTCGCCATGAAACTGCTGATGTGCATACACTTACTGATCATTTCTGGCTGAATCTGGGGCCCAGTGATTCCAATCCCATGGTAGACTATCAGGTTGAAATTTATCCTTAAGTCCCTCACGTCTTCACTTGATGAATCCAGGTGATTCTTGAAGCAAGTTGCCCTGTCATTGAAAAAGAAAGCCTATGCTGTAGGGAACCAATTCTGCTGAGCAAGCAGTTGGGGTCTTCAGAAGCACAGCACACATTCTGGTCATCAGCTATGCTCCTGTTATTCTTGTTCAGTATCTAGATGTGCAGTACCTTTGGGACACTTTCAGTCCCTTGATCCTGAGTTTTAATTTGGAGGAGGCACAACATACCATGGATGATTCAGTTTTTCATATTCAGGGGAAGGAAAAAAGACTACTTCCTGCCCTATTAGCTTGAATGCTGTATTTCTAATCACAGACAACAACTGAGGAACAATGAATTTGAAAGCTCCCTATCAGTGTTATAACACAATATTATTCCCATTTTCAATCTACTTGCATTAGATAAAGTTGATGCACATATGCAGGCCAGGAAGAGGTAAATATTTTAGCTCTCCATCAATTAATTTCTTTTCTCCCTTAGATAGGAGAAATATCGGGTTGAAGTAGGGGGGGGATTCATATGAGAGCTTTTGTTTGTTATGTCCTGTATTTAACTAGTGGTCTCACAAGGTGGCTTCTTGTAAGCATGAAGGTGTAGAAAGAAACAGCTCAAAGACAAGGGCGCTTGACTATTGTCTTTCTGTTTTGTCTGTGTGGGGCCAAAAGGACTGTTTGCAGAAGGGTGCTGATTCCTGAATCTCCTAAGAACAGGCAATTTGCTCCCTGCAGACTGAAGCCTGGCATTTCTTATTTTTTGAATAAACCTACAAGGGAAGAGACATGCATTGAGAGCATGAATGGAGGGATTGCTCCCATGTGAGTTTATTTTGCTTAGCGGGTAAGATCAGAAGAGGCCTAAACAAGGCTCTTTACTTTCAGCAACACTGATCATCTGCTTTGAAGTAAGATCCAAAGAAAACATACTCCCTCCTTCATCCCAATTAAAAAGCAATAAAGACTATCTTCAAATTTTGAATATTGGAGGTAGGATATCTGCCAAGAAATCCTTTTCCTTTATAGAGGGGCAGATGTCAAATATTGTGAGGCCACTGCATTCTCCTCTGGTGTCATCCAGCATCACTCAATTGAAGTCATTCAGTCTGGTTTGTGCTGCCTTAACGCCTGGCTCCTTGTCTGGCAGTGTCATTCAAATGTACAGCTCTGCAGAGGTCATGTGCAAACACGGTATTTAGAGATAATGGCCCAAATTCATTCCAGCAGTTTCGCTCAGCGAATTATATGACCTCCCGCCTTTTGGTGTTCTTCTTAACCTTGGTGGCTCCAGCAGCACAAGTGCAGTGCTCTGTGTGGGCTAGGAATCATTTGGGTGATAGGAAGGGGCAGTTGTCCTCAGGCAGGTCACTCCAACCTTTTTCTAGTGCCTGGCACAATTGCGAAAGGGAAAATCAGACCTCCAGCTAAAATAGGGCAGTACATGGAGGGGAACAAAAGGTGCCATTTTCCACACCGGTATATCTAAGAGATTGAAACTGGCCCTCTATCTACAGAACTACGATTAGAGATTCAGTTTCAGTTACCAGCAACTGTTTCTCCTTTCTGTCCTGGACTGTTTCTGGTCTTGTAAATGGTTTAGTTTCCCTTCCTGGAGCATGTATTAGGCTCACCAATGAGAGTATAAAGGATTTGCCTGAATAAAAGAGTGAAGAAGTTGGTGGGCATAAGAGGAGGGGTTGGAGGAAGGCAAGAAAGGAATGATAGGAACAATCTACCCCATTGTCATGGAAGACAGAAAAAAACAAGAGATGGTTGTCTTCTAGTTTCTGTGACTTCATAATTAACCACAGATGCATATATAGGACAGTCTTTGAGGTAGGAATGGGTCCCAGCGTAAGTGAAGCACTCTCCCGCTGTTTCTTTGCATTGCTTGCCTCTCTTTCTGGAGGAAGAAGAAAGCGGTACAGCTGTCCACAGTGGGATGAGTCAGGAGGATGGAGCAGCACAAAGAAGCAGCCAGAACTCTTTATGTTGTTGTTGTAGAGGTGTGTAAATGTATCTCTTATTTATCCTCAGCTTTATCGGTGGCAAAATCACTGGATTCAATGGGAGACCACTGAGTTAAAGCCAGGCTGGGAGGAAAGGCCAAACAAAAGACCACTACTGCAGTTCTATGTTTATTCCTAATAAGAAACAAGATCTAGTCTTACCATGTTTTCTGAGCCCCTACAGGGATTTTTTTCAGAGTTTGGATCATAATTTGCTGCTGCTTCAGGTGTTCTGAGCACAGTGAAGAATAAAATGCTACAATAAATCTACTTGATCTTGTATTATGTGTTGGACAGATCTATCGGCAGATCAATGTATACGTTTAGCTCAGCAATTTCTAGAATCCAAATCAAGCCCTGTTCTTCCGGTTAGAGCTGTCTTGACTATAAGTCCCTTCAGGAAGGAGGAGATGCAATTGTTTCCTTCCCTGTCCAGCTTTCTCTTCCCCATAGAAAAACCCAGTTCCTTCAGCCTCTCCTCATATTTCACATGCTCTAGACTCCCAAATGTCTTATCAGCTTTTCTTGGGACTCTCTACAGTTGTCAGTATCTCTTACACAGGGTGGCACACAAGTGAACTTCAGCATATTTCAGCTATTGATCCAGACCAAATGATATCTGAATTTGGTGAAGTTTGCCCATCACTTGCTACGTGAGGAAGTCTGCCACACTATTGTCTTCCTTGTCTTGTTTTACCTTATGTTCTCCTGATAATAAAATGTTGAGGAAATCTAAATAGATAGATCTCTGTGATTTTTTTTTTTAGACTACCACTGGCCTCTGCACTGATAGTGACACTATCTTGCATATCTCTACTCCCTCGGGAAGGGGATGAGCCCTGGTGTTGTCCTGAGATAAGCAAGAAGATTATCAGACCCATAAACTGTATGGGAGACCAGGAAGCTGTTTGGGCCAGGCATTCCTCTTCCCCCCCAGGCTACTTCTTTCTGGAGGAAGCCATTGATCTTTGGCAGGCAGACACAGTTGGGCATTCAGTCAATCTATCAGTGACAGACTAACATAAAACAGTGGCAAACAGCCTCCAGTGGTTTTGGGGAAGGGCTCCTTGGCTGGAGAAGCACAGATTCAGCATTCATTCAAACTAACTTTTAAGGAATTTTTTTATTACAGGAAACAACAATGATAATAATCTGGGGAATCTCTGTCAAGAAAGAGCTTTTGGATAATCTCAAGAAAAAGATGTCTAGGCAGGAAGTCCCACTTGGTTTTGTTCGTTTAACAAGATCTTACAGGTCTCCAGAAATATCTCTTCATTTTATTCTGAATGGAATTTATGGTGGAATACGCAGTAGTAGCTCAATGTTATTTGATTCAACTTTGCATAAATTTGAATGAGGACTCCCAGGAGAGCCTGAAATTTCAGAAAACCTGTAGATGATAGACAGCAAAATCTTCCTGGGATCTTTCTCTTTCCACCCTTGGAGGCTGAGTCCAGATTGCTTTTTCTACTGTATATTTTTCTTCTTCTTTTTTTTTTTTTTTTTTTTTTTTTTTTTTTTTTTTAGTATTTGATCTGGTTTAGTTTTATGTGTTTGAAGCAGGGAGATTATTCCTCTGAGTAATATCAGCAAATTCCTCCTGACAGCCATGATGTCTTGTTAATTTCCTTTCTTTATCCCTTCTTATTCATTTTTCTGGCACCTCAGTGAATTTGCCTGTCCTCCATGGTACTTGCACACAGGCATTCAATATCTGCAAACGACTGCAGTGTCTCCACACCTTCCCTAGATCACTTTGTCAAGCTAAGCAGCTCCAGCCTCAAGCTAAGCAGCTCCAGCCTCAATCTATCTTGCAGCTCCACCACAACCACCCCTAAAGGATTTACAAGATGAGTGGCTTTACTAGTTAACATCTTCTTCTTCCTACACTTCTGGATTGCTTTTACTGAAGTTTAGGTCCATCCTTCAGAGGTAAACATTGGTCAAATGTACTGAGCTGTGTGTGGCCATGCATTGTCCCTGCTCCCATGGCTTTGGACAGACTGCACACGCAGAGACAGCTGTGCCTTTAGGGACCTGTGTTTAGGTCTGGGCTGACAGGGTGAGGTTATGTGATGTGTCTCCAGATGATACAGCACGTGACTCCAATCCTTGGGGAGAGTGGCAGGACATTGATTTTAAACAACATTTGTGCCTTCCCAGCCTCAGCCTACTCCAGGACCTGAAGAAAACTGTGCTACAGCCCAGGCCACAGTTGAGGCAGCCTGGCTGAACACGTGTTCTAGACTAACATGTAGCTCAGAATAGTCTCAGCATCGTACACAGAATTTGCACACCAGAATTGATCCATCATCTCCAGCCTGAAACCCTCTGTGGCAGATCCTGGGAGGCAGCAGGTGTCCTGCACAGGCCTCCACCACTGGGATTGTTGTTGGCCCAGTCGCACTGCTGTCTGCTCCGTAGGATGTAGAGGTTAGCAGAGGGAGAAAGATCTCACTCAGAGCTGCTCCTGGTTTGGGCAGATACTGGAAAATATCAGTACAGAACTCACTATACTGTAACCTGCGTAAAACTTGTATTAATTAACATGATCTTCCCTGATCTTCCCTCTCCCCCAATAGCAGGTTTGCTGCTTTATTCCACTGAACTCCCCTTAGATCTTTTGATTAGGACAAAAGGCCACAAACATTATAAAGCCATGGCTGGTGAAGGATGTTTAAGAAGATATTGGTGCCCAGCACACATTTCTAATATCACCAAACTCATCTGAGAAGTCTCTCTTGCAGGAGCAAGGAGTTTTGGGGCTTAGCCTGACTGTATAAGCAAGAACACAGTAGAAGTGTGTGCCTGGTTGGACTTTCTGGGTTAGAAAGTGGCTGTGTTCTTGTGACCAGTTGAGGGGACAGTAATGCAGCTCATATAGCAGAGGATGAGGGAAGCTGTGGGAATTTGAGCATGTTTTATGCAATGCACCAGCTTTTCCCTCAGCAAGCAAGGGCAGGGGATCAGTAGGATGAAGGCTGAGGAGTTCCCTCAGCTGTTCATTTGTGAACAGGATGAAGATGTTGGCTGGTAAATTGATGGGTAGAAGTGCCCTCATATTTTTGGTGGGTTTGAGGAAGGGACTAATCAGGAAAGAAATTCTTAATAGCAAGCAAGATCCTGCATGTATGGGCAGTTTCAGACGGTGATACTGGTAAATAGTAATTTTATGTCTTGGCATTTTTTTCAGCTTTTGACTGAGGCAGCCACAGTCTGGTCTGTGTACACAGACACACATTTACATATTCGTTAATGTTCTCTGCCTATGGACTGAGTGCCTAGTGGCTCTTCTCCATCAGTTCATAGGCCAGTAAACTGCCTGTGCCTGTGATCTAACATCAGAAATAAAATGGTATCATGTTCTCACTGCACAATTTCAGGAAAGAAACTGGTTACATTACACGGACCTGTGGGATCAGACTCCTTGGAATATGAGATGTGTGTGGGTGAACTTGGCCAGTGAGGCAGCCAAGAAGACAATTTACTAGCCCACCCCTGAAGAACATGATGGGACTCCAGAGGATGGAATCAGAGGCCCATACAAATACTTAGAGAAGTTATTAACTTTTTTGGGGTATTTTGGTGCTAGAATTTTAAGCCTCATATCAATTATCCTTCAGCAAAGAGCGTTTTACTATGGAAAAACAATTACATGCATAGTGGGAGCTCTCCTGACTCTAAACTGAAGCAGCAAGGGTGTTAAAATTTTAATGAAGACCTTTGTTTCATGCAGGGTTTCTCAGGTGTTGAGTTAAACCTCTACTAATAAAAAGCAAACAAAACCAAACACAAAGTAAAACTGTATGCCAAAACCTAAGTCCACTCTAATTTCAGAGAGAGACTGACAGGGCCAAGAGACAGTCTAAGTCAAGTGATTTTGAGTTTGTTTGTTTTCAGTGAAGTTTAGGAAGTGTTGACTGTCCACATTACCTCAGTACCACTCAGGATCTGGGACTGTAGCACTTGCAAAAGTGTGTATTAGGCCTTACAGTGTCTAGTGGAGACTTTAAACCTCTGGGCTGGTGTGCTCTGCTTGCCCGATTTTTAAATTCTTGCCCAAAATTCATATTTCTGGCGTACCATCCCGGTCATCTTGAAGAAAAGAGGAATTTTCCCTTGGGCTCCAGCGAGGTGTATATGACATACCTTACACAGAAATAAATTGGAGAAATAACTCTAAGTCAAAAAACATTTCAGGCCTAATGTATCCATAACAAGGAACAAAACAAAAAAAAGAGAATAGCTATTATATGGTTCATTTGTTTGTTTGTTTTTCCTCAGTTATTTGTAAGCAATAGGCTTCACTAGCATGTTTTAAAAACATTAGCTGCTTCTGATAAGAGTCTTAAGAAAAGATTCAAGACTCTGAAAGCTGGGGCATTGTTGTCATATACTCTGGGTCATTGGCTCATTGAAGTGCCAAGGGAAAGAGCAGTGATTTTAAAAGGGTTATGCAGAAATCACTCATGGAAATAAGTGCTGAACTCACTTCACTGGGATTCAGACAGAGACTTTCCCATTTCCGTTTCCTCCCTAATCCTAAATGATGATTCATGTAAAAGTGAGGCTAGGGCTGATGGTGGTATTTGTCAAACAAATCTCTGCAGTCTCTCCAGCCACTGTGTGCTCAATATTTTTAAGTTTTGCCATATCCAAAGAGGATTGGGCCATTAAATTAATTACACACCTCTGGGAAGTAATCTATACCTCGAGGCTTTGGAGGAAGGGAAAATTCCACAGTTGCACCTGGTCAAATGGTTACACGTGAAGGAAATGACCCCTTGACCCTTTTAGGTGCTCTGAACATAAAACTTGTTTAACCCTCTCTTACCTGCAGAGCTATAAACAGTATTACTGCTCACAAATCTATGCAGCCCCAGCCCTCAAAAAAAGGGCAGTATTTGACTGACCTTGAGCAGAAGGGATTCTTCTGGGTGGCATGAGAAAGAGCTGCAGAAATTAAAATTTACCTTGTTTTGGCTGTACTATAGAGTTAGGACCTGCCTATTCTGTTTGTGGGTGCAGGATCATTTGGGAAGTCTTTGGGGTGAATATAATGCAAACAGTGCAGGATCAGCAATGCTATAGCCATATTCTTTGTCATGAGGAGAGGGCTGACTTACTACTTTTTTCCTATATGATGATGCCTTATTGTCAGGGATTTTTGTCTTTATATGACTAAAGGCAGCAAACCAAATGATTGTTCCATAATTCCGTCAATAGTTTATGGCAGCACTATAACTATCACAAAGCCTTTGCATGAAAAAGCAGTGCCTTGCTTTGTTTATTGAGAAGATTTACATTGATGAAGGAAGGTCCCAGAGGGAGTTCAGATTTGTGTGTGTCACACCTTCCTTCCAGCTCCTGATCATGTATGTCATGGGAGCGGGTTGCTCTGGACTCTTCCATGATTACTTCCACTTTGATTCCATTGTATTAACTCTGAATTTGACCTGAATTATCTGTAAAGTTAAGGGTCAGAATGGTATCATTCATAGCTCGGTGTAATTCATCACCTGAGTGTGAGAGAAGGAAGGAGTAAAAATAAAAAATAAGTGAAGCATGCAAAAATACCTGTCAGAGACAGGTTTTCTATCTGAAATGATGCTTTGCTTTGCCCTAGATATATAATGAGTGGTTTCCATATGTACCTGGGGCTGTAGATAGGTTGATAAGAAAATCATAAGAAGTCAGTCTTATACTATCTTGTATATCAGTCATTGCATTTGGCCTACGGGAGGAATAGGAACTCTAATTACCAATTACTAAAAAGAAAAAAATTGTAAAGAAAAAGGCCATGTTCTCCCACCCAGCCCAAGCGTATACCTCAGAATAAATATGAATAATGAGGTATGAAAGGGCAGCCGTCAGAAAGGAAGCTGTGAAGCTGTGTCAGCCCATCACAACCCATTCGTGAGGCTGGGCACTCGCACATCAGGGTTACAGGTCTGCAGTTTCCCATGGGGTATGCCATGTTCTCAGGCACAAGGGGAAGAGCCCGCCACTCTGGCAGCATCAGTCCTGCCTGCTAGATGAAGGCCCTGTCACTACGCCATTATTTCTATTTCAGGGCACATTCTGTCTGCTGAGGTGACTTGTCCAGCCACAGGGGATCTTGAGCCAAAGGCAAAACTTCCTTTCTGGGGGAATCTTTCATAGAACAGATTTTTTAAAAATCAGCATCCATTCCCACTGCAAGGCTTCCCCCCTACAACCTGCAGTGACACCAGCTGCAGCACCTGAGAAGAGCACTGGGCTACAGGAAGGGCATCAAAGCTGAGGGGGAGCAAAGTGGCCTTTTTTGTACATGGCAAGGCTTACAGAGCAGATGGCACCTGCTGAGAGCTTCAGGCTTTAGCAGATAATTACCAAATCTTCCTGGTGCTCTCTTCTAGCTGAGTATGAGATTACTGCACGAATTTGGAGTGGACACTGTGTAATGGGCATGATGAGAAAAGCTGCAGCTGAGCACCAGGATGGTGTGATCAGGCTGATCCTTACCAAGTACAGACTTGTCAATGATCTAAAGACGGGAGGCCTGTTCCAATGTTTGACAACCCCTTTGGTGAAGAAATTGTCTCTGATATCCAAACTAAACCTCCCTGGCATAACTGGAGGCCATATCAGTCTGGGGCTGATACATCTTGATCAAAATCAAAGAGCATTTTGTTGTAAAGAGTTATAAAATTATAGCTTATTTCATACATAGCTTTCAATTGCATCAGGACAGTTCAGAGAGAATGTGAGGGAAGATGTGAAGACTGTGAATGTGGTAGAGATTGTTGCATCTCAGGTGAGAACCAGCAATTTTACCTGTGTAAACCAGGGCTGAACAGTGTTACATCATTTTACAAATCCTTCTGTGCCTTAGCACAACATTGTGTAAGAGAGACAACGAATACAACCAATTAGCCAGAGAAATCAAGAGCTATGAAAAGAAGTGAGCACCTTTATGGAATGGCAACATCTTGGGTGCCTTCGTGGGTCTCCAGTTAGACAAATGTCCCTCCTTCATTACTATGGATAGTTGGGGTCACTGCCAGTCCTGCTTCAGCTGATGTGCACTGTGAGGCAGCAGAGAAATTATGTGAACTAAATGGCTTGTGGTGGAGTAACAGTGTGGAGAACATAGGCTCTGCAAGGCCCTCATTTGTTCAGCATTTTTTAAGTCCAATATTGCAGACTTGGAGGGGTTTGGAAGATTTGGAAGAGTTTGAAAGGTACTTTTTCAGAATTAATTCCTCACTCAGTGGGAGGGAGGAAGATTGAACTCTATCTTGTGTTTGCTATTATTAAACATCTCTTCCCTTTGATATGCAGTTTCAGTTCAGAGGTGAGGGGGTATCTTTCTTGAGATAACAAAAAAGAGCCCAAAAAGAGAGAAAAAAGAGAAATCTGAAGACTGGCATTTTCTGCTTAAGTGAGCCCAAAGAATCTCAGCTTTCATAATCCGCTCTCTTAGTGCAAGGGAAAAAAAAGGTAGCAGCAGAATATTACATCCCTGAAACTCACACCAGGTTCTGCTGTCATAAAAGCAAAATTTAAAAGTGAACACTCACATTTCCACAAGGAGACACTAGCTGTAGCAGAGACAGGCAGCCAGGATTCTTCACAGCCCCAGTTCCAGTATCATCTTCTTTTGCTGACCAGGGATCTTTCCCAGCTTGGAACACAGACACACCAGCTGGCTGGACTACCACTGTGAGTGAATACATTTGGAAATGACTGTGCTATCTCAACGCCTTGCGAATACATCAAAGTGTGCTACAGGCACAGCTGGGGTTTGTCTCCCTGCCTGCTGCCAGGAGAAGTTCCAGCTTCTTCTCCTCACTCTCTTCATCCAAATATTCTCAGTCCTTCCTCCACCCTTCAAAAACAAGCTAAATGGTGTATTATTAATGATCTTTGGTTTAAGAGCCATGCTATTACAGGAAATCTGAAAAGAGATAATTCCACATGCCAATAATCTGTCCACCAATTCTTCTCTTCTAGTGTCAGAGGAGCATGCAAACTATTACTATTCTGGTTAAATTCAGTTCTCAAGCAAATAAGAGGCCCTGACTAGAGCTGAGGGATAGTGCTGGCAAGCAAAATGAGAAAGGACGAGGCATTTCAATCCCAAACTTCATACTTAGCAAGTGATATCACCTTGGGCTGCTGGCTGTGTTAGGATTGGTTCAGCAGCCAGGCCTGGGGAGGAACAGGATAGCTGAGCATCGAGGGATTCTGCTCTGGACCAGGCATGGAAATTTTCAGGCCTCCTGTAAAATCTGTTAGCACTACATTGCAGAAGATTTCCTGTAATCTTTGTGACACAGTTTGTGCTCCAGGCTCTGGAGAATCTTTTTGTCCAAAATGCTTCCCTTGGTGGATTTCCAGTGGTGCAGCTGGGAGGCAAACTCGGTCCATCTCACTGGTAACAAAGATTATTGCAGTCTCTGTTAATTCATGTTTCCTGTGTTAATGATTTCTTTCCGACAAAGTGCTCTGAGAATTTTTTCTTGCAGCATAAGGAGATAAACCAACCCTCCTCCCCCCCGCCCCCTTCACACTGCCTTGGATCTGTTGCCAGTTTCTGCTGAGACAGAGTGAAGATGGAAGCAGAAGGTTTTTGTCATTCTGAACTTCTGGGACAATGGGTTTTTTAGTTTTGTTTTGCTATTCTCTGTATTGTTGTAGAATACCTTTTACCCATTTGGAATTTGAGTCTCCCTGTTTCCTATGCTGGTGATCCTGCTGTCTCCAGCTGGGATTCTGCAACACAAAGTATTTACAGAATTAAATACTGGAACCAGGAGTCTTTAATTGCCTGCAGATGCATCTTCATCCTCTCAGTAGCATTAGACAAATGCCTGAACTGTGTAAGCTGGTGCAAACCCTAAATTGATCTTAAGTGCCTACACAGACCTCCCTGACACTATTTTTTGTCTGGTTCTAAAGTAGTGAGAATGGTTCTCTGTCCTCAGACATCCCCTGTCTGACCAGTTGTGGAGAACAGTGCAGGCAAGCCCTGGAGCAGAGGCACGTGTCTTAGGAATTGAAGGGGGAAGATCTCCAACTCCCCAGCATACACAGCTATTTTGACACTCGTGAAGAGCCTTTGCCATCCATGACCATGGGCCATTCTGGCCCAAATGAGGTTGTCAGTTTGATTATAATCACAGCCATTAAGGGAAGCGTTCATAAATTTCCTATTCTTGTAACCAAGGCTGGCACTGATGTGTAAGCCCCAGAGCTTTCAGGTCAGGGCTGCCTTCAGAGCACTCTGTGAGAAGATAAAGAAATGTCAGCGCTGGATATGCTGTAGTAACATTGCTGTGGGTTGCTCAGAAACATTGTAAAGTTCATATTTCACAATCATTAGCCTCAACAGTGCCCATCTGTTAAGCACTGGTAACAATTGAAGTGTTTCATAGCAGATGTTCTCCCTGAACAAGTGCCTGCACAGAGTTTGCTGATTTCCTGGATCACAACTGTTTATCCCAAATAACTCTGCAAATAATTGCCAGAGGTCAGTTCAGAGTGAATGTCCTGTTTTCTGGGTTTACACCGGTAAGAGCAGTGCAGAGCTGCACCCGCTGCACTTTAGCCCTGCTCTGAAACACTGGTACAAATCAAGAAGGGAGTCAGAGGAGTGTAAAACATATGGAAGTGAGATCAAAATAAATCCTTCCACTTTTACCTCGTAACACTTCAGATCACAGATGGGAGCACTGGGATGCAGACAAAATATGACAGAAGGTTACTTGAACATCTGGAGTCTAAACAAATACTTCTTTATACAAAATAACGTTTAGCAAAAAATGCCTAGAAAATGGGAAAACTGGACCCAATCCTGGTCCCATGGAAGTCACTGCCAGCACTCTTGTTCACATCAGCAATTCTGCTGTGATGACATTACAAATGTCATGTCTGAGTTACATCCGATGGCAAATGGAATTTTAAAAGCTTTCCCTGAATCTTTCTGGTATAATTGTCCTTGCCAAAAAAAACTTTGCCAAATGTTCAGTATTTGGATTCTCTCTTCAAAGCCACAAACATCTATGTGATGTTCAACTCGCCATGAGAGCCACTTAGAAACGGACATTTAATTCTGCTTTGTACCTTTCAAAATGTCCCACCTGATTTAGGTTTTGACATAACTGTAAAAAGGCCATGGCAATTTAAGGTAACACTGTTGTACAACCATTTGTCATTGAACCTCTTTCAGTGAGAAGAGATTCTCTCACAATTATCCAGCTGTGAAACAGAGCGAGGTGAGCACTCGCCGTCATCGAACTGCAACACCAAGTTGCTGCTCAGGGATAGCATAAGCTGATCTGGTTGGCTTTGCACTGGAGCTGATCAATAGCATTGGATGAGCTGTTTGAGACTAAAATAAAAGAGAATGTCGCAGAATCAAGGCTGCTGAATGTTAGAATCTCTGCAACTGACACTTCTGTACTTAAACTGGTAAGAATGTCTATACAGAGAACCAGCTTCTTTGGGAACCTGTTCTTTTCAGTTCAGTTGGGAAGAGATGAGAATAGGATGATAACAGAAGTTAGTTTGTATAAATTTTTAGGAAAGGATGTTATAATAAAGAAAATCTTTGGATAACACAGGAGGAATCTGGAATTCTTGATAGATGATTAGAGTGGACAAACTCTGGGTATACAAGTGTGTGTTTACAGTTTGTATAATGAAGGACAAATAGGCAGCCCTGCCTCTATCCAACTGGAAATCTGTGTGTGATTAAGGAAGGGAGATGTGCTCCCTTCACTACCATTAAGTAGAGTTCTCCCTTATATCACTGCCATGGGCCGGGATCTGATTTAAACCACGTGCTGTAGCTAGTAACCTCACATAAATCAGCACTGTATGCCTTTCTAAGGTATTGTCTGTCACTGCAAGGACATTTAACAAACTGCCTGTGTGGGAATTGCTTGTTTAATCTAAAGCAGGAATACAGACATCTTGGGGTGGGAAGGCGGGAGTGAGACCAACAGGCCTCATAACAAATATGTGAAAAGTATTAAAGTAGCCAAGACCTTCCACTGCAGGTGGTGGTCTGCATGCACATGTAGGAGGGAAGTCCTCTGTATGGAATGTGTGATATACAGTGCAGGTGTACACAGCCAGATCACATCAGCTGGGCTCAGTGCTTTTGGCAGGGTGAGGAGCATGGTGACAAAGCTTCCCAGAGCTTTACACCACCGTGTGGCACCTTGCTGACCCACCTGGAAACTGGAGCCTAACCAGAGCTACCCCAGCTTTGGTGATGGTCACACTGCTCTTTTTGGGTGCTCCTGGTATTTTTGTAAGACTGCGCTGATCATGTAGATCTTTCAGGCTTGGGTGGTTGTTTGATCTTTTGGTAGGATTGGCTGGGGGATTATTTACTTAAAATTCACAGATGTCTTTTTCATTTAGATGCAGATTTAGATAAAGAAATTTTATGAGATACAGATTTCAGGCAACTTTAAATGAATAATATTCCAAGCTGTGATCTCAGCTCCTGAGAAGGGCAGGGATGGGGCATCATAGGATGTTAGAATAATTTAGTTTGGAAGGGACCTTTAAAAGTCCTAGTCCAAACTCCCTGAAATAAGCAGGGACACCTTCAATTAGATCAGGTTGCTCAGAATCCCATCCAACCTGACCCTAAATATTTCCACCAAGGGATGGGTCATCGACCACTTCTCAGTAGAGTGAGAGTGTATATATGTATATATAGAAAATTAGTGTGGAGAGTTGGGTTTTTTTTGTCTATTGCCTCTTCAAATGTAAAATCCTCAGCTGTGATCCAAAGGTAGTAGCTGCTTTGCGTTCAGGTGCAGCACAGGGGAGGCACGTGCCTGCTCCTCAGACAGCTCCTTGGTTGTTCATTCAGATATAACTGTGTCTGTATTTTGCATTTCAGCTGCTGATTATTTTAACCAACCAAACTTAAGTGTGCCAAAGCCAGAGAGGGTGTCACTAGAATAGACGTGTTATGTGCAGTGTGTGCCTGTTGTTAAATGCTGTTAATTGCCTTGGCTGGGCAGCCTGCTGTTCCCTGGTAGGTCTCTGCTGAGGTCCCAGTCTTTGCTGCTTTTCTGCAATGGAAACATTTCTCCCTTATTTGTTTTTGCGTGAGAAAACATGTTTCCATTCTGAGCCTCTAGATACTGCTCGAGTGCCCCCCTGACCTCTCCTCGTGGGCCCAGCCCGTGTAAATGACCAGACGAAGGAATGTAGATGAAGGAAGTGCTATAAAGTAGAAATATTGCTGGCTCGTAAATTCCCTCCAGCACAGCAAGTTTTCAAAATAAACAGAGCTACAGTCACATAGGACAGCATAACTCAGTGGTGCAAAATTCATCACTGGCTTTTGCAAAGGAGGGCAGCCTGACACCAAAATTAAACTCCTCCGATAGTGCTGTCTACCCTGGCAACAGACCTGCATTACATTTCTGTGCAGACTTCACCCGTCTTTGTTCTCCAGGTTATTCCCCTCTTCAAAACTTGTACCAGGCTGAATCCAGGGTGGGAAGCTGAGCTACAGTTCTTACTCAAGTCACTGGGACTTGGTGGCCTTCATATCCTCTGGGTGGCTTTTATAAAAATTCACTAGTTTTGACATTCCTGTGCTCCTCCAGCCTGCAGCATGGATGTATCTGTGTCTCCAGTACCTGGAAGCCCAACCATGTGTACTGCCTGCTGCTGGATGCCAGGATTGCTGAGGTGGGTTTGGTGCCTTTCCGCTGCTGGATCTGCTCAGCTGCAGATCACTCTTGCTTCTGCTCCAGTGAGACTTCTGTGCCTGTTTACAAGGGCTCAAGACCCCTTACTTCCGAAAAGAGATTGTCGAGATGCCTGGTAATTTCCAGGTGTTTGAAGAAGCAGCTTGTGCACTGCTCAGACTGCTTCTAAGTGCAATATTCTTGTGTTTGCCATGCTTAAGAAAAGGAAGGTTTCTCCTTGGATTGGGAGCTTTTTGAAGAGAAAGGAGCTTTCTCCTAACCCACTCTGACAAGTAGTGCACAAATGGCCATCTGACAGCTCCCCAAAACCCATACCATGTTAAGAAGTGGGGTCAAACTGAGATTCCTTGAAACAAAATTTTAATTTTGGAACATAAGTACAAGCACATATCTCAACTTCAGACACCAGTCCGCTCAGAAGACTGTCTTAGGGTTCAAAGCAATGGAGTCAACATGACTGGCAAGCAGAGACAGATTGTTACTTTTCAACAATTTTTTGGCTTGACATTGGTGATTTTCAGAAGTTGAATTTAAGGAGCTTTTGATGAGCTTGTACTGCTTGTTGAAATATATTCCATTTTGACACAAAACATACTGCCTTTCCACTGAGACCCAGTATCCTCCTGCTCTTCTCCCCTGACTCTGCTGTTCTTATCTAAAAATAATTTGGTTTGTTTATTTAGTGAAAAATTGAATGTTTCCAAGGGCACTGAGACTTTTTTCTCTACACCAAGAGCTCAAATATCTACTCAAAAAGCTTTGATGAGAAATTTTCAATCAGATTCAATGAAAAAAGAGATGGAGGAGGAAATGATGACTTTTTTTTCTTTTTTTAAAGCGCACAAGAGAGTTCCTTAAGATCAGTTGTGGGAATAAAGAAGTGACAGCCTTTGATCTGAAGAGAATCCTATAGTTTTCCTGAATTTTGCCAGCTGCTTCAATGCTGCACTTCCACTCAGACAAAACCCTACATTATGATTGAGCCTGAAACCAACATAAACAATCATCTGCCCTTTTACCCCTGCTGTTAGAAGATGGAGTATCAGTGGAGCTGAGAATTTACTCAATACATCTAAATGAAGTGTAACCTTCCAGAGTTAGATGGCACCAGCTAGATAACCCAGTTCAAGTGGAAATAGATGAAGGATGACACTGAAGATTGTATGATGGGGCTGTAGCTGAGAGTCCTGCTTGTGACTTCGGTGCTAACTGCACTGGACATGTAAACACCAAAAGGTTTGTCATTACCAAATTTGGAAAAACTCTCAAAAAGACTAGCTAAAAGTTTTGTCCTTAAGTGAGGGAGAAGAGATTCATCATACCATAGACTGTATCATGCAAGAACAAGTTATTGATAAATGGATGAAGAATAAATTGAGGCCGTAATTAAGAGAAAGTCCTTAACGTTTCAAGCAGTCAGGCTTTGAAAGAGTCTGACAGCAGACTGGATTAAAGAGGTATGGACTAAGAGGGTTATTTGTGTGATTATGGTATCTGGACTCAGACCAGAAGATCTTTTCTTGTATTGTATAACCTTGGAGTCCACAAACCTTGATGTACTTTTTAACCTATACAGCTTTATAGCTTTTAGAAATAAAATGTTTCTATGAAAGTGAGAGAGAACTGTCTGATACATCCCACAGAGTAAAGGATACAGACAACAAATATTTCTAAGCCCTTCTTCCTGAGGATGAGATGTCTTGGGCAGTATCTTGTAAATGTGCAGGTTCCACATGCCCAAGGACATTGCTAGTGTTTACACATCTCTAATGGCTGTGTGGGACCAAGTATTCCAGCAGGTGCTTCCAGGGAAGTGGAGCATGTGGGAAGAGCAGGATGAGAAAAAGGAGAGGCAGAACAGAGGCAGAGCAGAGGCAGATGAGGAGAGAAAATGAGGGAAAAGGAAGAGAGAAGTAGGGAGCTGGAGGAGCAAGCATTAAAAAAATGTGGAAATGAACTAAGGGTAAATGTGTAAGGTGAACAAAGGGAAGGATGAGAGAGTGGCAGAGATAAAAAAATGGGGAGATTAGATGGGCCAGCTGCTAAGCAGCCTCTGGGCTTGCAGACAGTGGAAATTAAGGAAGCCGACTTCTCTGAGTCAAGTCCTAGTGCAATTACCAGGTAGCTCTTGCTCTGTGCCTCTGCTTCATAGCAATGTCCTACCTTGGTGCTCTGGGCTGTGTTCCCGGATGAGCATTATCCTCCCCCTCTCTCTTCCAGCCTCACAGCCCTAGCAGAGTGAATGTTTGGGAAATTCTTATTCCTCTTGTTTTGTAGCATCTGGAGTTAGGGCTGAATAAAGCCCTTCAGGCTGGGAGGTTTTGGAAGGAAGCCCCACACTCACTGGGCCCTTTGCCAGTGAGTTAATCCTTTCTGTATTGACCCTTCTAGAAGCAGCAGTCCCAGGCCACCGAGGATCTGATAGCCTTGAACTCTCCATGCCTGAAACCACGCTTGCTGCTTTTTAGTGCTGATCTCTTCCCAGCAACTTTCCCCCAAGGACCCAGGCAGCAAAGCAGAGGCAGTACAGATCGGCCACATCAGTCCTCATTCTCTCAGTCAGTGCTCTGGTGCAGCTGTCATTGTGTCAATCAGGACAGAAGATGCTGTGCCATGGGCTTCGGCCACTTTTGTTTCTGTTGCCACTGCCTTGCCTGTACATGCCAGGAACTTGACACTTCCCCACAGATACACCAGATTCTCTCCCAGGGCCATTGGCTGTGAGCTGCATAGGTCACTGCAACATCCCTGAACCCTTTGCCCCACTTGTGGAACTGGATCAGGTTGGGCTTGGGCTGAGCTGAAGGCACAGAGCAGTAAGTGGTGCTGGCTGAGCTCATGTTCAGTGAGCGTGTGTTCATGGGGGTTACAGGTGTGCCAGGGCAATTCACTGCAGTGTGCAACAGCTGAGCTGTATGGATGTTTGTCCTGTGTCCCATGAGGGACTTGGGGCTCGTTCTATGGCTTGGAGTAGGTAGATGGAAGACAGGGAATATTAATTATCTCTGGCAACTTCTGAAAGTCTCTCAGCTTTCACAAGGAGCCATTGTAGCTGAGGATCACTGCAGCTATGGCAGTAATCTGCACCACTTGAGAGCCTGGGCTTAGCCTTGCCTTTAGTATAGACTTCCGAGTAATCCCAAATTCCGTAAATAGCTCTTAGTGCCATAGTGCTCCTTGAACAGCTGTTTTCCAAAGGTTGGAATACTCACACCAGCCAGCTGGACCTGGCAGCACTCATCTGCAGCAAGCAAGATTTGGCCTTCCAGGCACTGCTTCACCCCAAATAAAAGGACACTCTTGCAGCCATTGTTCAGAATAACGCTCTGCCTTGGTTCTTCCATCCTTAAAGTGGGAATAAACCACCAGGATAGAATCCTCTTGGATGCCTAGATATAGGCTTCTAATGCTGTTTGGAACAGCTCACATGTGCAGCATGCCTATCAGATAATAAGATTGTAGACCCAAGTATTTCTGAGATGGCAGCTGGAAGCCAGGCAGGTACCCCACAGGCCTACAATGAACATATGTCTCCATCCAGGGAGCTGGGCCCCCTTTCATGAAGTCTGTGAGGCACTAAGACATCCTCATAAAGAACTCCACAGCGATATCTACATAGAGATGTATATCATGCAGCCAACCCAGCTGCTTTCTTCTTCACCTGGGTTGTAGACAACTCTCAGGCAGGTTCACTCTCATGGCACATGTTAGGAGGAGTGCAGAGAAGCATCTGCCACCTGGGTTTTTCTTCCACAAATAAAAGCTAAGCCCAAGGGGTTTTATGACCTTTAAACAACTTACTCTTGCTCCTGCATCCCAGCTGCAGGCAGTCCACCTGGTCAGGGTGTTTGCTTGGGAGGAAAAAGCTACCTTCTGTGGGAGATCTGAAAAAGCTTTTGTTTCCACATCAGATCTCCTGTTTGAGAGTGCATGCAACACCTCCAAGAAATGTAAAAGGAAAAACTACAGCCCCCACAGAACCAATGAGGCTGTAAATCCAGAGAAAATCTTCTTGTGTCATTTACGAGCCAGCACATCAGATACTGGCCTCTTGTGCAGAGTGGCTTGGTCCAGGCGCATTCCTTCTCATTTCCTCAGTTACAAGAGAAGGGGATGTTTGCTGTGGTGTTATTCTGGGAAAAGGGATTGCAAAAAAACCAGGATTTATGTCCTTGGATGGGCCCACTACAGAAATTAATTTTGTTCTTCTTCACAAGAAAAGTTAGTTGGCTATAATTTGCTACCTGGGCATAGGGAGAAATACCATTGTAACCTCACAGATTTAGCATTCTAGGACTGATCTTTCAAGCCTAAAGTCTCTCTTTGCTCTGAATTCTCTTTCTAGTGCCTGCTGTCATAAGAGCTCTTCTGTTTGGTCTTTTCCAATGAGGTTATTGATAGGTACTTTATTGCACGGGGATATTGCCATGAGCTTCTGCTGGACAAGGAAGGGGCAATATTATTCTTATTTCCAGGTGTTCTTGACTTTATCTTCAGGCCAGACATTTACTATTCTATAAATTCCAACTGCAGTTTTTCAGATATTGCAGGAGCTAAAAAAGGCTCTTTATATTCAGGGTGGGGTGGGGAAGGAAGCTGGATTTTGTTTTTTCAGGGAGAACAGTGCAATTTTTTTCAAAAACTAGAGTCTATATCCACAGTTCTTTCTTTCTTTCTACTGAAGTTTCTGATTCCCTGCTAAAATCAAATGATGCGAGACCTGCTTGAAACTGCTGAAATCAGTGGGATGTTAGGAGCTTCACATCCTTCTTGGAGCTGAGCCCAGACTCTGGGCCATGTGCTAGGCGGGCTTGCTGCAGGGAGCTTCAGCCATGCTTGCCCTCCACCCCTGAGCATCTGCTCTTGAGCATGGCTGGAGAGGGGAGCCTGAGCTACACAGACCTTTGATCTGAAATAATGTGGCCTTTGTGCTGCTCTCATGCATCTTCCTCTGCATCCTTTGCATCTGTAAGTGTCACAGTGCCTGTCAGCTGGTTGTGCTCTGTCAGTGAGATCTCCCTGCTCTGTAACACACCAAGCTCAGGTCCCGCACCAGACCTGCCCCCAAACACCACAGAGGGAGCTGCACCAGGGCAGGATGAGAGCACCAGGCAGACTTGCATTGGGCACTTCATTGCACGTGGGGAATGTCCAGCTGCAAAGCTCTAACAGGTGTTGACACCTCTGTGCTGTGTTTGCTCTACAAAATGGGAATGGGGCCAAGGACCAGTCCCTCCACCTGGGATATACTGTCCGAGCTTTGTGTACACGCTAAATTAACACACACCAAAAAAAGTTGTTGTAAACTGTGCTACAGATGCTGGGGAATTGATTGTATGCATGTGTGAAGGGGGTAACTATGCCAAATTTAAACACCTACTTTATTCCCTTGTGGGAGACTGATGTTCTTAGAGCTTAGCTTAATGTATATGTCATGTTCTTAGGGCTTAGCTTAATGGACATGTCACGAAACAAGAAGAAGGTGCAGGGGTTTGAATACATACATGCATTTTGAGCTAGTTCTTTTTCCTGAAAATGTGAGCAGTCACTGTAGATTAGAAGAAATGCAAAACTGTCTGAAAAATTTTCTTCTAAACTGCCTCGTTTAGATCTCAGTGTTTTTTACTGAACGAAGCAAGTTCTGAGGAACCAGCTCCTGCAGACATATACTTATGAATATACTGATTTTTCAGAGGCTAGTAATTTTGAACAACTCCTAGAAATGGGATTACAAACCCCTACACTGATGCTTTTGTCAAATGTTTGCTGTTTGCACGTTTGTGTTCTGGTCTGGTCGATTAAAATCATGGCTAAACTTGTTGACATGAAATTCAGTCTGTATTAATTCCTTACCTGTATGATCTTTGCAAGGTTGAAAATAGCATGCAAACTGCTTTTGGTGAGCTAACAAAGCCACAAAAGCTTAGAAGTATAAAACCACCTACACAGCAGCAAATCTCAGTGCCTGTTTGTTAACTGAGATACAACGAGAGCAACACTTTTAGGACTTGTGATATAGGACAATGAAATAACTTGGACATTTATCATTTGGTTGTGTGGGTCAAAAAGGAAATAGAAACCATCTCCGGAGAGGAATATTGTAAAGTAGTAAATTAGCATAAACAGATTTTTTACGCTCCAGAAGGGAGGATTAAAAAGTAGAGACATTAGGAAGGAAAGACTTCTGATGGTAAGTCATATTGGACTATAGAAAGACCTCCTGAGGGAAGAAATAGAAGCTGAATCTCTAAAAACTTTTAAGCAGCAATTGAACACAATGGCAATAAATCCTCAATCAGAAACAACCCTGCACTGTGAGAAAAAAGGGCTGGATGGCTTTACTGTACTTCTCCATGTCTTGTAACTGAACGACTCTGATGCTCTTTGTGGATGGTTGAAGTTTTATAAGCAGCTGGGGATCCATTAGGTTGAATGATACTCTGGGAGTACCAACTGGTCTTACTCCCTCTGTCTTTCGGTGTGAATGGTGATAATCTCCTGAAACATGCATTCAGGCCCAAAATGCTGAAGCAGAAGAGAGGAAGAGTAGCTACAGCCACAAGACCAGAGCAACTCGAAGGAGAAGAAATGACTAGCTGATATTTCTGCTAACATGCCGGGGGAGCGGCAGGTCCCGGGTGTGTCCTTCAGGGACTCATTTCTGGCCGAGTGTTTCGCTCTAAGTGAGCAAAGGTTTAGGAGCTGGCTTTGAAAACCTCAGTTATACAGTCAGCTATTGGTTGTAAGATCCAGGAAAGCTCTGAGTAAAACATCACTCCAGCAAGTGAGCAAATGATGGTATTTGGTGTGTTCCAATCTCCACACCCCAGCTATGCCTGGACCTGTAAGACACATGTTCTTGCTGTGTGAGTGACATGGATCTTAAGTGATGTTAACGATTGTTTATTGCAAACTAAACATTTTTGCCATCTGGCAACTTTACACAACGAATGTGAGAACAGTTCCAGCAAATGAAATGTTTCCATCACCACAAACAATCCGTTTGCTGGATCTCGCTTCAATGTGATATTAATATAGCTGCCCATAGCCCAGAGAACAGATCTCTAAACTGGATTTAATTGATCTGCTTCATCAGCAGGCAGATATTCCCTGAATATGCTGCCCAGGCCCTAATGCCTGGCTCTGGGCACACAGCATCCTAGCCTTTCCCTCAACATCCCTTTTTTTGCTTGCTCGTTTTTTAACTTACCTATTACTCTGGGCTTTTATGTGATGTGACTCTGTGGTTATTCTTGTCTTTTATGTGACTAAGCCTGTGGTTACTTTTTCCTAAGATGACTCTATTAATGATTTTAATTGGCTCTAGGACTTTCGCAAAGCAACACTAAAACAATGGAATTTTTTTTTAAATTATAAAAGGGCATTTATAAAAATTCCAATTATCAGATTTTTCCTGAATATTTGCAGAAAGGAGAAGGTTAAGAAAAAGGGGGAAAAGAGAAGAAAAAAAAGAAAACGGGAAAGAAAAAGAAGGGGAAAAAAGAAAAAGAGGAAAAATATAAAGAAAAATAAAAGGAAAAAGAAGAAGAGTTTTAAAAGCCGACAGCGAAGTAGGGCTGGAGTGTGAGGAGGGGCTTTCCGCGGTGTTTGTCCCGGCCGGAGCGCGCTCTCCAGGCACTAGAGGGCCCCCCAGGACAGGAGGCGGGGCAGGTACCGCGGTACGGACCCGGCTGCCGCGGCTCGGGGCGCGCACCTGCATTGCGGTTTCAGCTGGGATCCGCGATCTGCTTTTGGCGTGGACTTTTTGAAGCCTTGTGCCCACCTGCTTTGCGTCGCAGAGCTGTCTCTGAATGTGTGAAGGAGATTGTTTTAGGATGAAAAAAAGTCATAAAATTTACTCCAGAAGGGCAAATAGTCCTTTTGCTAAGTAGCAGTTTAGTTCTTAGGACAAGACTACAGCTAGACTAAAAAAAAAAAAGCCTTAAAATGGAATGGAATGACTGCTTTGCTCTGTAGATCTGTTCTTATTGCACCACGCAAGTTGTTAATATAGACAAAACCCTGGTCTTTGTTGAGGGAGAATGCAGCTGGAAAGTTTATTTCAGAGTCTGAAAATCCCCGAAGTCTATAGATATTTGGGTTATGGTGTTTTGTTCATGCCTATCTTAAATGAAAAGCAAATAATAGCAAAAAAAAATCCCAAGAGACACGTGACTCATATTTGATTAGTCAAATGAAAGCCTGAAAGAAATGAAATGGGTGTTGTAAGGACCCCTGACCATTCTGACCTGAACACTGGGCTAGATCTTTTCCCTGCAGACTCTTAAACCCTTCCAGTTCTAATGCTCTGGTTGTCTGTGCATCACTTTCCCATGGAGAGAGTACAAAGGCAGAGCTGAGCTTGGCCCTGGCCAGACCTCCCAGGTACCTCCTCTTGCTGGGAATAGGGAACCTTTACTGCTGAGGTCCAGGTTCCTTGCAGTGGCCTGCAGGCTCAGTGAACCTGAACAGTCCAAGCGAAACCCAAGCAAAGCCACACAGTTTGAAACACTCTTGGAATAAAATCCCTCCGTGGTGTCAGCTTGGTGCTCGGAGGGAGAGGCAGAACACGGCAAACTTGGCTCTGTTTTACCCCAAGCTTTCAGGAAACTCCTCACAGTGAGGCCAAGAGCTGTGTTCATAACAAAACTTAAACCCAAGCAAAATTTATCACGTTTTGAGTTTCTTCATGAAAGGTTAGACCAAGTTGGGATGTACTCTGCTGGGATAAAAGAAGAGATGGAGTCTGCCCTTAAGGGCCAATTTCATATCCACTGAAATCACATGCAAAACTCCCAGGGAAGCAAGCCTAAACTTTTAAATACTGCTACAAAAGCAGCTACCACAGTTCTCTGTCATTCTAGTTAACCATCTATAAACAGTTACTCACTTGACCTCTATTTGATCTCTCCCTCTGCCCTCCAAGGAATCTTTCAGGGCCAACATACATTATGGATATCTCTGTGTACATGAATGTTGGAGGCTATTTTACTTCTATGAGAACAGATCTCTTGCAATTCTATCTGAAATCTGCTTGTTTGGGGAAATTTTTTTTTCTTTCTGCAGACAAATCCAACAAGTGACTTCTCTTAGTTTATACTGGTCTGCTGCAAATACTTAATTACTAAAAGTCCTATTTGCCACAGGAGCTTTGTAAAGAATGATTTTGGAACCCTGCCATGGCAATAAGGAGGGAAAATAGTCTTAGCACTTGAAACAAGAAGGTCGAAGACAGGAGTCAAGAAAGAACTTCAAACCACGCTACAGTTGTCCTTTTCTAGCTGCTGCTTGAATGTGCAGCAAGATGGCAAAGCCTTCAAGCTTTCACCTGATTAATAGTCTTGGGGGAAAAAAACATTCTGTAGGAATGTTGCAAGAGTAAGACTGCTATTTAAAAAAAAGAATTCTTAAGCAAAACAAGAATGACAGTAAGATGGAAGTAACTTAAGGGCATACAGTCAGTAACTAAACGAAGAATTTTATGTGGTTGCCTTGGTTTGGTTTTATTGGTTTTTTGTTGTTTGGTTTGTCAGGGGTTTTTTTAATATGATAAAGAATTTAAGAGTTAAGTTATGAAATAATATAGATACATAAAAATATTGAAGCACTTAAAATCTCCAAGTACTCTTGAGTCTACACACTAAGGATAGAATGCAGTAACAAATGTAAATTTTAACATTTTAGTATCTTTCATTTTCTTCCCGTCACAGTGTCATACTATGAGGAAGTATGCAGTTTATACATGCTTTAAAAAAACATTAAAAAAAATAAGACCTGCATCTAGAGATGATACTAAACTGCTGTACTCATTGTGTGGGCTAGCAGATGCCCAGACAGAGAGATAAGGTCTATTTTGTATCTTTATTGTGCAGTCCAACAACTTAATAAATATGGATTTCTAAATGTAATTTTTCTTAACTCTAAAACCCAAGGTAATGTATTGTAATGTATTTTACTTGAAATTGTTGTGATGAACTGTTAATCTTAACTCCACTTAAATATAGATTCTGTGTGAATACTATGGCCATCCAAAAAAGTGGTGCATTTAGTTACAGATAATAAGTCCAGGAAACTTTAACGAAGATGTCAGTGAAAGTGAAATAGCATTAGTGAGAACAAGATGAAAACAAAGGTACTATTTTCCAACCTGAGGACATTCAATTTAATTCTTAACTCACACAAAATTTTCTTAATAATAAGTTGTGCTGGCTAGAAGTGGCTTGTTTTAGACATAATTTGTGGGAATTTAAAACTGCTTCAGATAATAATGATTTCATTGCTGTGTTATGCCAGTCTAAATTTCTAAGTAACAGAAATGTTGCCATCTCATTTAAGAGGAAATGTAATTTGATACAAACACACTAAAAATTTGGAATATTTTATTATTAAAAAAGGCTGTCTCAAGCTGTGTTGAAGTCAACAGTAGGTCTATTTAAGGTTTCTGAATTCATCCTTTCTTTGTTAGCATTCAGATAAAAGATTGAATTTACTGGCTATTAAGGAGTTCTGGCTGCAGCTGGCTGGGGGGAGAAAGGGGAGAGAGAGAGATATTCAGCCACCCAGATTATCAAGGGGTGTAGGCTGGATTTTTTGAGCATTCAGATAAACACTGGTCAATTCTGTGGGAGTTAACATTAAGTTGAAACGAACTTCTCAAGGAATTTAACTCTTGGCAACTCATTTGTCTTTCCTTTTAGATGTTCAATTCGTTCAGATCTCCCTGCGTTCCTAGTTCTAGTTTGGGGCGAGGGGTAAACCACGAGACTCCCATTTAGAGGAGGTTTTCTAATTTTGTTTTGTTTTGTTACTTTATGCTGGTTAAATCTTAAGCTCATAGTTGTTGTACCGTAGGCAGCAGTTTGTGCTCGACAGGAAGAAAAAACAAAAAATCGTGGTTTATGAAAATCGCTCGGAGTTCATTCAGATGAGCTCGGTTGTTGCCCGGAGGTCGCCTCTTCACCCAGGAGCAGGGTGACAGCGGTGAAACCGCGGAGGCAGCCCAGGTGCGGGGCTGTGGGGCTCCCGTCCCCCGCTGTCCCCGCGCCCCGCTCTGCGGGCTCGGCTGCGCTCCGAGCCTGCACCTCCCCTCCGCTTGGGGACACGGCCGGGGCACGTCCTGTGCTGCTCCGGGAAATCGCCCTGGCAAAATAACCGCGCAGGCCGCCTCGGTGTCCGCTCTGTGCGCGGTGGGGAGCACACCTGCGGGTGCGCGCAGGGCTGGGCACGCGTCACGGGCAGGGACACGGCGCGGAGCACCCGCGGTTCGCCCGGCAGCCCTCGGACTGGGGGTTCAGCACGGCGGGGTGGCCTCTCCGCCCGTGCCAAGCTCCCGGGGACTTTTCCAAGCACCGGACCCCCCTTCCCTGCCCAGCCGG
>VZTG01009298.1:211624-324119 GCA_013397845.1 Melanocharis versteri | reverse complement strand
CCCCGGGGGGAACCCCCCCCCCCCCCAGGCTGCCTGGGGGTGTCGGGGAGGCTGTAGAGGAATGGTGCCGGGTGCGGTGTCCCGGTCCTCCTGTCCCCTTCTACACGAGAGACTTGATCTCCCTTGCAGAGGCGGCTGTGGCGGGGGGGAGGACAGACGAAGCGCAGGGGGACCGAGCCATCCTCCTGCCTTGTTGCCGGCGCACTCAGCTATGCCGAGGTGCAGAGGGAGCCCTTTCATCTGCGTGCTGTGCCTCTTCGACTCAGCTCCGAAGGTCTGTCCAGACATTTCCTGGAACCCAACTAGTTATCACCTTCAGTTACAACACACCTGCATGTCTCGGGATGCCCAGGAGGAGACTGCTACAAAGATTAGGCTCTGATTTCATTCCACATTTATCCAGTCTCTTTGATTAGATCCTTGAGATGTTTCTCTCTGTGGCAATAGCAACAGCAAAGAGACGCTATTGTTTTAAGTGTTATTACTCTAAGTGATTGTGATTCTAAGTGTGGTGTGGACATAACAGTGTCCCTGCTAAGTGCAGTGTGGATGTCCTCGTGTGCCAGCGGGAGTACTGGGGGGACAGCAACTCTCCTAGCAGTGTTTGCAATTACGATGAGCTTCTCCCATCCCTGCAGAGTGTCACAGCTGTCACGGCAGCAGTAGCCAGGCTCACAACACTGGTTACAATGATTGGTCCTTTCAGTGCATCAGGTTCGTGCACTACTGTGCTACCTCACCTAAAAGAAAGGAGGGGATCTGGGAGCAAGATCAGTCTAAACAAAGTCAGTGCTCTTCAGTAAGAAGAGACTAAGAAATACAAATAACTACATTTAGGGAGTTGGATGTGTGTCTTTGTCAGGTAGGGATCCTATCAGGTAGTGATCCAAGCACCACTGCAATCATTTGTCCTGGCCTTTAGAAACCATCTTTTCTCAATGAAGACACCACAGGTTAGCAAGATGCAATGTTTGGACTCTTGTGTCCAACTTTGTGGGCTGTGGCTGAGAGAATTAGCAGTTACGCAGGATACAAAACAACCATGCTAGTGCTTTTGGTGTCATTGTGAACCTGTCCTTTAAACAGCTCCACACAAGGATCAGCTGTACCCCCACTCCACCCTGCACTGGCCCAACCGAAGGTGCCTGTTTTAAATGCAGGCGAAGAGTCCAAATGCAATCAAAGCTTCGATGTTTATTTTAAGTTTTTAATGGCAACAAACAGGGCCCCATGGGCTTGGGCTGCAGACAGTGAGGACATCCTTAAGCCAATTACACTTGACAATACTGTAATAGCTGAGGGCAAGTGACACCCCTGGGCCTCTGAGCTCTGCAGGGCTACCAGGGCTTTCAGCCGAGGTGCCAGGGAGCCCAGTGGCATCTGCAATACAAAGGAAGTGGAATGTTGGCAGCAAATGCACTACTGGGTTGATTTAATAGAGGGAAGATGTGGTGTTTAGGGCCAAACGTGCAGAGGCAAAAATTGAAAGTCTCTCTCGCTCTCTGCCTTTTCTCCCCTCAAACGCCCACATAAACTTCTGTGAAGACGCTTTGTATGAGGCGCTGTGCGCGATGCCCAGGGCGCCAGTGTAAATCTAGATTCGCGCCCACGAGAGTGAAGGGGAAGTTTTCTTCTCTCTCCGGTGAGAACACTTAAGGGATGCATCACCGACCATTATCCCGGTTCTAGCAGCTCTGGTTCAGGAGCAGCGGGGCCGGGGCTCCCAGAAGGGCCCGGGACTGGCACAGTTTGGTGAGGAGACAACTTTCTTCCTCCGGCTGGGTCTGGGTGGGGTGGCAGTGATGCCTGTCCCCGCCGCAGCCCCGAGCCCGTCCCGCGGGGGGCTCGGAGCGCGGGGCTGGGGGGATAAGGGCTGTGCAGGGGGAAAGGCTGCCGGACTGACGGAGCGAAGCGAGAAGCCCTCGCTCTTTTGGTTCTTTTCCAACCATTTTTAGCAGAGGAAGGATGTAATAACATGCCACGGGCAATAAATCACAGTCTAGCTACTCCCCCTGGCTCTCCTCCCCCCGCCCCCGGCCCCTCTATAGCGGGAGGGGCGGAGGGGCCGCCAGCAGAGCGCCGCGGCCGCCAGGACGAGCAGAGCAGCGCCTGCCCGCGCCCTCCAGCCGCCCCAGCATGGACCTCCGCGCCCTGGCGCTGCTCGCCTTCGCCCTGGCCGTCATCTCCCTCTCGGAGGGTAAGTGAGCTGCGGGGCCGCGCCGCTCGCTCCGCTCCTGCCGGGAGCCCGGCCGGGAGCGATGTTCCCGCGGAAATCCCCGCTTTTCCCCCGGCTCCTCGCAGCTACATCGCTCTCCCGGCTCGGGCTCCGGCCGCGGCTCAGATGTGTCTGGCGAGCCCGAGCGATGGCTGTGCTGAGCTGGAAGCAGGCGGGCTCCCATTCCTCCCTCTCCTCCATCCCTCTCTGGCTTTTTTCAAAAAGCTGGCCAAAGCGGTCCTCTCTGCCAAACTCGCCCCAGATTGAAGTCGTCTGGGGGAAGACTTCCAGCAGAGCTCGGTCTGCAGGGAGGTGGTTTGGCTGCAAAATATGCATATCGACTTTCCCTCTAACAAAAAACCCCAACCCTAAAAGTCACAAGAAATTAGAAACAGGCGGTTGTTCGGTTCCTCTTCTGTCCTCTGTCGTGATCTATCTTTCCTCAATCAGGGCAGAGCTGAGCCAAAGCGGTCACTCAGCAGGAATTTACCGCACCCCCGGCGCGGTGCACGGGGAGGTTTCGGGGGCGCAGGGAGCTGCCGTGACGGGAGGTCTAGGGGATCGCGGGCTGGCGGCGTCGGTCGCGCAGTCACAGCCGCGCTGCAGCGCCGTCTCACAGCCCGCCGGTCCCCGCCGTCCCGCGTGTCGCGCCCGGAGCTCGGTCGCAGCGACAGCCGCCCGGCTTGCTTTGCCAGCTGCGCTCTGTGGAAGCCTCCGCGTTCGGGCAGCCCCGGAGACAGCGGCAACCCGTGCTTCTTGCGCCGCATCCCGCGGGGCGCCCTGTGCCCCGGGGCTCCGGGGAGCGCGCACCGCGCGGGGCAGCCGCACTCCCCACGCGTGGCGGGGCGAGGGTTCTGCCTGCAACCTCTGGGCATCCTCCGGACGCTCCTCGTGCGGCTGGCTTCTCGCCTGGCAGAGGTTTGCCACCTCCTGCCCCCTCGTCGAAAGCTCTCTGGCTGGGTAAGGAGCGCCTTTTCAAACCTCCGCTCCTGTTCTATTGTCCCATTCTGGCGAACGAAATTTGGGTGTTCCCCACCCAGGGAGGTGGAGGATGCCTCCGGTGCCCTCCTTGTTTAGCCTGAGAGAGTTATTTTTCCCAGAAAATTTCCCCGATGCCTTTCCTCACAACAGCCCCGTCCCGCTGGAACACAGAGCCGATTCTGCCCTGGAGACTCCAACGTCGCGGGCAGGTGGGCTCCGGCCCCGCCGCGTTCGCCGTATCCACACCCCGGGGCTGCGGACTGGGAAGCGAGGGCAGCAGGTAGCGAGGGCAGACCCAGGGGACCATGGGTCGCAGTGCCAGGGGACCACGGGCGGCAGTGCCAGCTCCAGCCCCCGGCCGCCAACGCCACCAGCTCCCGAGCGGCTGGAGCCGCCGGTGCCTGGGTACCTGAGCGGTCTTCCCTCGTCTCTTCAGGCGAGTGCAGGTCTGGAGGCGTGGGAAGAAGGGACCGGGGCTCTGGGGCTCTCCTCCCCCTTACCTCCCTCTGGCAGCACTTTGCTCAGGGCTGGGAGGCCGGCAGAGCTGTCCGGCTGCAGCTCCGTTCGCCCCCGGCGCGGCTGCTCTCCTTTGCTGGCAGCGGGTGTCTCATGTCGGGATAAGCGTGTGGGCACCTGGCTACCTGAGGAAGGAAACGGCTCACAAGCGCTGGAGAGAAACTAGTATAAGGAAAGCGACCCCACCGTCTTGCGGTGTTAAGAGTGGAGTTTTTGCCTACTTTGCATGTCGTGTAGTGCTCTCAGCCCTGATCCAGATGAGGGCTCACAGGCCTACCTTGTTCTGGAAGGCAGATGAGATCTGGATTCTTCTTAGTCACCTGGTAAAGCTGTGTCTGTCTATCCCAGCCTCACTTTCCAGGGAAATTGAGCTGTTCTACACTTTAAATAAAGTTATCAACCATCTCCTGATGATGACAAATGCACCCTAGGCTGAACAGAAGTAAAATGATGCTTTGATCAAATGTTTCGTCTGTTCATGTCCAGTCTGCTTGACTGGATATAGCTTCCCTCTCTATTCAAGCATCCAGAGCTTCCTAGTCCACACAGTAAGTTACTGCTGATAACTTTGCAGCAGAAGTGGCAACTCGCTTCTTCCCTTACTGTGCAGTTTCAGTGTGGGTGAAGAGAAGCAGGTCCCTCTGGGATGAAATAGGTATTGTCCAGCACTGACAAGTGGATGCTCTGTGAGAGCGTTTTGTGTATGCTTTGTCTCTGGAGAAAATTTGTCAGCAAAAGTGGGTGTTCAGAGCCAACAAAACTCAGCTTGAGTTAGAAAACAATAAAACTATTTATTATTAAAAAAATCCAGAACACAAAACCCCCAAGCCCCTTCAAAATCTTGTAGTCGAGGCCAAGAGATGTTCTCTTTTTGTCTAAGTAAAATTAGGTTGAAGGAATGACATTGAGATGTCAAACTAGCATCTGGCTGTTCTGTAACTTTTGACTCTATTCGTCCATTTTAACCAAATGTGCCAGACAGATAAAGGTCTCAAAAGCTTTGTGTGGTATCAGTTATATGTTTTCATGTGATAAGGCAATTAACAGACTATACTAATTTGTCGTACTGAGAGAATGGCTTCAGCTTGCACTCAGCATTTGTTAGGCGTCAGAGAACTCACAATACAAATTGGTAGATTAATTAATCAGCTCGAATGTACATGCAACCATATGTTTCAAATTTTGAAAGGAGATTAGGAATGTGTTTGTCAGCCTCAGAGTAAGACTAGAAATGTTCTCTTCCTAAATTATGGCCTCCAAACGGCCCCTTCCCTCTCCTGCTTCTGGAAGATAGGGGTTCATGTGCTGGAAGATGCCACATGCACTAGTTTTCCCTGTTTCTCAGCCTTGTTGAGAGCACAGTGAGACAAGAGGCAGCGGTAGGAGTTACTGATTCCCTGTGGGTGATACAGCGAGCTGACCCAGGCAGTGCCTGTGCTGCCACTCCCTGGTGCTCAGTGCCTGCTCCTGATCACCAAGAAAGGCACACAGACATACCAAAGAGATTCTCGTGCTGGGAGGGGATTTGTCACTCCACCTCACATTGGGGTGACAGAACACTGAATGCTGGGGCTTCCCCTCTTCCTTGCTGCGCTAGATGCCTTTTCTTGGGCAAGAAGCAACTTCAGTACTTACAAACATGTTTAGTCATGGTTAAACTTTCTCTGCTCCTGGTTTCAAATGATGTGGGATTGAAAATCCCACCTCGAGTCTGAGAGAGGACAGGGTTGCATTATCAAATCATGGATCTGAACAGTTCATCTCTTGCATGTTGTTTAAGTTAAAGCTGGCTTAAGCTCGGTTGGGACAAGCTTGCAGAGACACTATCACTGCAGCTGTGCTGAGTGTTGTTGTATGAATATATTCAATTTCAGCCTCCCTTTCCAATACCAACTCACAGATGTGTAGCTATCAGGCACAGATTTGCAGTGGGAAATCCTAGTGCCTTCCTCACTGCTTTCCACATTAGCACTAGATGATTCTGGCTCATCTCTTGGTAGAGACACCGAAAAAAAAAGGGGTTCCCTCCTCAGGACAGGACAATTTCACCCTGTTTTCTGTGGTTCTATGTGCTAGAGACAGGCGTCGATAAATGTGCAATATATGTAGATCAGCTGCACTTGAAAACCTGTCTCTTTTCTCACCTTCCTAGACAGCTGTTTAGGAATTCCAAGCCCTTCCCTGATCTTTAGCTCCCCATTTGCCTTTAAAGGGAGCTGGGTTTGGATGCTGCAAGTGGCTAAACGAATAGGATGGCAGATTGCCATGTGGGATCTCAAGCTCTGCCAGATATAGATCTGACCATCTACAGCATGAGCCAGATCTTAAGAGTTAGGTGTATGAATTTAATTCCTCCCAGAGGCTGAAAACAGCTCCACTGGGAAACTCTTTAAAACCTTAGGCATCTCTTAGGCTTCCAGACAAGGCTTCTGTGTTTGTGTTATATTGTGCATGGAGCTTTCAAACTTGCACTCCGAGTGAAGATCTTACTTAGTGAACTTGGTTGCCAGTAATCAAGTTGTCCCATGGAGAAATCGGGTAGCAGAGGCTGTGTTGGGCGCCAGGCTGCTTTTCTCAGTCCTGCATGCATATACATGGCAGATTTTTAGCCTAGGGGCTTAAACATAATTCTGTCCCTAGTGATGCCAGTGACAAAACTCTCATCCAGTCTGGTGGCCCCTGAACAGTGTGTTGAGGACGCCCTGCCTGTTAACTGTCTCCTCGATTGCCTTACTTAGCCGCAGGCTAGAAATTCAAACGACTCCAAGTGTCTTATGTGAAACCGATGGGATCTCGCATCTCTGATCCGCACCTTCTTATGCGGGTACCTCTGTTGGGAGTCGGAGCTGGCTGCGGTGGGGAAAGGTCAGCTGGGCCCTGGGAACGCCTGCAAAACCGGAGCTTTTCTGTAGCCACTAAGTCCCCTGTGAAAAGGCTGCACCTGAGCCGAGCCGTTTTGATCTGAACTCCCTGGAATTCGCTGCTTTCTTCTGGCTACCTTCTAATTTGGCCTCGGGTCAAAATCGTTTGAGTAGAACAACACCGAGGACAAGTACCCCCTCTTTTGGCCTTTATCTTGTCTAATTACCAGGAGCATCCCTGCACAATGGAGCGGCTCCTTATTCTAATCTCTTCGATTTTACTTATCTCCATTTTCTCTCCCTCTTCTTTTGTCTTCCAAAATCCCACGCACCCTTATTGAAAGGCTGGGCACTGAGCTGAAGGGATTGTGCTCTGAGCTGTGGGCAAATGCTCTCCCAAAGCTACAGCTTTTCTGCTGCTTTTTTTTCACCTGCATATTTGGAGGGAGTTTCCTTCTGTGAGCTCTGCTCGGTGTATCTATGCTGCTGACCGGGAGCCAGAGGTAACGTGTCCTTTCCGTCCCTTTGTCCCGCAGAGAAGCCCGTCAGCCTGACTTACCGATGTCCCTGTCGATTCTACGAGAGCAACGTGGCAAGAGCCAATATTAAACACCTCAAAATCCTCTCCACGCCCAACTGCTCACTTCAGATTGTGTAAGTCTCTTGCTCTTTTCAGCTGGGTGCAAATCTCGGGTGTCAAAAAGAAGGGTCATAGAGCTGGTGCCTGCTCTGGTGGTTGAATTTCAGTCTGTCTCCTGCTATGACTCCCAATTCATCTCTTCACCCCGTGTGTCAAAGGCAGCTGGACCCTGCTTTACCCCACCTAAAGGAGCCCAGCTGGTTGTTTCCCAGCTGTGTTCTCCCTCGTACTGTGTGATCCCATGTCCTGTTCCCCCGTGGGTATGTGAGCAGGAATGTCAGACAGGCTGTCCATTGCCTTGGATGTGGAGCTTCACACCTTGGAGTAAAAACTTCATAGTGGTCTGGGTCTTCTAATGGGTCACTTCTCCACAGAGTGGAGCTAAACAAGCGAAAGGAATTCCTGTATTTCATGTATCCTCCACAGGAGGTACAGACCCTAAAAATGTGATGGCCTAATCTAGGGACACTTACCAGTCAGGGACTGACTCAGTAAATAGCAGCAGAACAAAAAGATGGGTTCCCAATGGAAAATAGCCTCTTTATTTCTGCTGGAAAAGCAACCCTCATTTTCAGGAAACATTGGGATTTTGTTTGTTTGTCTTGGTAGCTTTGTGTGTGTATGTTTTAGGAAGGTCTTTTTTGTTCACTTCTTCGTGAGTGGCCCTCTCCCTCCGCTCCCAAAATTCAGAACCTTCTGAAGAAAAAAAAAACAGCTTTCATCTTTTCATTGCAAGAGAACCTTACTACTCTCAATTTCTGTTAACCTCTTTAAGAGGGTGTCAGGGACTAGATTTGGTTTCTGTGCAGTGATCCCATTACTAGTTCTGTCTTTGACCCATATATTAAGCCCTTCCTCTTGCAACTCATATGCTGTAAAAATCAATTTTTGTCATCCAAAACATTTTTGCACTCAGAAAACTGATGTGGTTTAACGAGATTGCTCAGGAATGTATGTAAGTGTGTATCCATTCATGAACCAGTTTTTTTTTTTTTTTTTTCTCTTTTAAACCACTCTCTGTAGATCATACCCATTTTATCATGTGCTTCTGCCTTAGGATTTGGTGGAGGACAGTGAGAAAAATGTGAGCCTCAGCTGAGAAATAATCTCCTTTCAGAAAAATGGCAAAACCAGCTGTGACTAACTCCAATCTCTACCTATAAACAATTTTGGCGGCAAGCATCCAAAATGCAATAGTGCATGGATTGTCAGTGGATGTCATAAGGGTCCCAGTGCTAAGGCTTTTTAGAGGATTTGGAATTTTTTGGGATAGTTTCAAGAAAATGACAGGATTAAAGACAGGATAGAGTATATATTTATCTCTTAATTAACACAGGATTATAGTAACGAGAGATAAATAAGAGCATGAAATGGAGAAACACAAACATCTCACATTCTTGCCCATTCCTGACCCAAATGTGTTTGTCTGTGGTATGCAGAACATATGAACCTATAGCTCACCCTCTTTTTGCTACTTTGAAAAGTAAGGTACTTTAAAACATCCCTTCAAATACCATTGAAACATGAGTTCAAACTAGGTCTTTATCAAAACAGGAGATGAAATCAATCAAAACTAACACATGAATTTCTTATCTTGAATAATTTTAAGCATTAAACAGTGAAGGTGTAAATAAATTAAAAGCTGCCATTTTCAGGAATAGAGAATGTAAGTGAGTTGCTAGAAGATATTTTGTCGGTTTTGTTGTTGGGTTTTTGTTTTTTTTTTTTTGCACAAGTACATTTTCCTTTTTGGTTAAGGGGAGTTGTACCTGAACAAAAAGCCTAAGAGCAGGCTTTTGTCTTTCATTCTGTTGGAAATCATCTCTCCAAACCCAGCTAACTCCTCTGTCAATGTCTACTTCTACAAAGCCCACACTAAATTCCTTGCTTTTCAGTACAGGGAAATGAGCATTTTTAGCAAGTAGACACCTAAACCAATCCAGGTTAAACACTCCATACCATTTCCTATGTCTCTTCCCTGCACAAGGAGCAGGGGCTGACAGGCTCAGAAGTAAATGTCTGGAGAAATCAGTGTCTCAGTATTAGGTGAGAGATAATATTAGGTGAGAAAAATTGTACTGAATGTGGCTAGAGACTGGTTACGTGTGCTTTTGCCTCTGTACTCTGTGAGGTCAGCTCAAGAATTCCCAGGCATTGCTAACATCAGCAAATCCATTCTTACACTCTGTTGGTATCACTTAACTGGAAATGCTCCAGCTTGGCACTGCTGTAAGGGAAATATGAATTAGGCCCATTCATCTCTTTATTGGAGCAGGGGTTGCAAGACGGATCCTTGATGTGTTTATGTTACAACTGTGTTGTTGCATAACTTCAGACCAAGGAGCCTTTTTGCCCTGTTATTTCTTACACCATCGTTTTATATTCTACAGATTTCATTTTATAAAGTGAGGAACATTATGGCTTCCATCCAGCAAATGTTTAAACAAGTACTGAACTTATTCGTATGGGCACTTCCATAAAATTGCTGTTCTCTGCACTTTCCCAGGGCAGGCAGGCTGTTTAGAGGGAAATTTTGGAGCAGCTGGGGCAGAGGCAGGGTGTTGCAGGGAATGTGGGAGATAACAGCTCTCAGAGAGGTCCTGAGATCCCTGGAGGGTGAGACCTGCTGATGAAAAGCTATTTGTCCTGATTCTGAATGAAAGATTCAGATAGCTCAAATGTGAAATTCACGGGGAATTCGAATTAACTAAACAGTTTAGTGTGGGAAGTGCAGCTTGGATATCCAGGAGAAACCCCTCGGGAGGTTTCTGCCTTTGTTTCCAATGCTGAGTGAATACATGAGGGGAAACTTGCCTCTGGCACTATGGCACTTTCAGCTGTCTTCCTCCCTGCAACCTGTTAATTCAGACTTGTATAAAACAAAAAGCTAGCAAATGACCACACCCTTTCTTTCAGAACATCCAAGAGGTGTCTGTCCTCAGAACATGTGAAACTTCAGGTTTGGGTTGAACCTAAAAGCTGTTCTTAATCAATTACTTGCAAAAATTACCTATATTTACCATGTCACTATTTCCAAATGAAACTTTTCTGTTATTGGCACTCAACACATTAATAGTCCAAGTATGAATTGGAAGTCTTAGATTCAAATTCTGTGTCTGTTCCACTCTCACATGATTCCCAGCACAGACCACGAGAGCCTGTAAAAGGAGACAGATGGTCTCCAAACCAGGGATATTTATAATAGGTGACTCAAGGATGGGAAAAATAACCCATCCTCTCCATGGCTTAACCGAGAGCAGCACTGGCATCCAAGGAAAATAAGGCACAGGGGTGGGGGCTGGGTGGGGGCTGAGGAGCATTGCACACCTGACTCACTCTGACTTTTCTCCTTTGGCAGTGCAAGGCTCAAGAGCAACAGCAAGCAAGTGTGCATTGATCCCAAGTTAAAGTGGATCCAGGAATATCTGGAGAAAGCTTTAAACAAGTAAGGCAAGAGACAAATGGACTTATCAGCTAACACCCTGAGTTATTAAAGGGTAGAACATTAAGGGCTGGCTTCTACCATGTGGAAAAATACTTGTGGAATCAGATATTGTTTCAAAGAAGGGTTTGGAGTTGACCTAATTTGTATCAAAACAACAGTTTTTACTATATCCTAGATGTTAAACTAAGAATTTTGCCAGGGTTTGAGGCAAAATTTATGCTAATGTTCTGGGGTCCTGAACTCATCCTCTTTAAAAAAAAAAAAAGCCGTTCTCCCAAGGAAAATGCTTCCTTTATGTCCTCTCTTCCCCAAACCAAACTACAATTACTTCAGAATCTATATCGTTCTGGTGTCTTTGGAGCTCCTTCTCCATGTTACACTGGGTGTCTGCTTGCACAGGCAGCTGAGGCCTAGGGATTCTTGGTGCTAAAAATTGTTTCTCTGCTGCCCAGTGTGGAATGCTGTTAATGCCGGCCAAGGCACGATGTGCTACCATGAATAAGGCTTTCCTACAAGACCAGGGGAAAACCAGCCGACATGGCAAATTCGGACTTTTAAAATCTATTTTTATTCCCCTTGGAAATGGTTGATCGTGTCTGCTTTGAGGTGGACTCAGCCCATCTCTGTTCAATTTTATGCTGAAAAGAGCAGCACCGAGCACATTTTTGTGCTGAACTGCAGGGGAGGGCTCCAGCCTTCCAGCACTGGAAGATGGTACATACCAAATGATGTACAAAGCATTCCCTTGCTTGCCCAGAGCCCTGAGCTGTGGTTGATGCAGCAGCAGCATTTTGGCCAGCAAGCCTACCTGTGCACTCAGTATCCCTGCCACCCTTGCCATCACATTCCCACCCCACAGTAACTGCGCTGTAACCCTGCTGAACCTTGTCCCCCCTGCATCTGTAGGGTGAAGGCAGGGCTGGAATCCAATCATTTGCAAAAGCAATGTATTATTGGGGAAGGTACGGCCCCAGGGCAGATGTGAGGCACAGGTACCTGAATGCTCTCCACTGTTTGCTTTGTAAATGCATTTGCCAAACAAGGGGCAGAGTTAAAAATTATTTGTCCCCCTGTTCTTTTACAATAAGCAAAGGGAAAAATGCCACCAGAAGTAGAGAAATTCCTCCATGTGTCCCTTTTGGGGACTGCACTGGGGCCAAGAGTGAGGAGGAAGAAGGAGGAAGCCAGCTAACACAGTCAATGTGATTCCAGCCCTGACAGCTCTTCCCATCTCATCTGATGCTCAGTGCCTTCTTTGCTGCCAGCACTCAGCCCTTTTGTCCTTTGGACAAATTCTCTGCAGAGGTAATCCAGGTTAATGCTGCCAGAATAGCTTTGGGTTTAGGCACTACTGAACCTAAGAGCAGGATGTGGCCCATGCTGACTATCCTAGAGACCTGACCTACTTCGTTTTACAAACCAGGAAAATCCTCAAGTTCCTGCTTAAGTTTCTGTTTGCTGTCATTGCCAACCTGAGAGTTAGGAGGCATTTTACAAATCTGCAAGGTTGGGCAAATATGATTATGTGCCTGTCTGACTTAGGGGAGCAACTCAGCTGGAACATGTTCTTCTCCCATTTCCACTAGTGAAGATCTGAGACCAGCTCTACAGAAACCAGTGAGTCTGCCTGATCTCCAGCCAGATTCTGGGTTTTGTTTACCAAATGCTAATACAGAAGCAGTTCTGCCAATTTGGTGGATTCATCCTGGTTTACATTGAGTAACAAGAGAGAATTTGGTTCCAGCTCTATGAAATAAGATGGCAGAAAGCATATATCTCCATCACCTAATCCTGTAATCATGGCATTGTGTTCATTTTCCAACTAGTAATGCTAGCACCAGTGGCATTTTCATGCTCCACAGACAGTCAGGGCTCTGTCTGTAGCGTTTTCACAAAACATGTTCTTGATATATTTTAGTGCACAGCTTTGACTTCTTCAATGAAATGTACTTTGGAATATATTTATAGCGCATCAAGCAATTCATATATTTGAATTGGAGCCATATGAATGTTGGTAGTTTAAAACACCGATATCCCTCTAAACTACTAACAGCTTGTAAAATGAAGCTATATAGATCTATAAATGTTAATGTAGCTATCAGTTTCAATCAGCCATATATTATATTTTTTCACTTGTACCGAAATTGTATGAAATGTGACATTACCCTATATGCACTAGCAATAAAATGGCTAATTGTTTCATGTTATGAAAACCCAATTGTACATGGGAATTTATTTTTCTGTAATAAAATCAATACATTTTGTAGAAAGGGCTCTTGTAATTGCTTAAGTAGAATCCAAACTGTGAAGACATCTTAATCTATACCAGTACTTCAATATGAGAATATCTTCACTGTTATAATCTACAGCTAAGGGCAAGGAAAAGTTCCTAGAATAGTAGTCCAATGCAGTTAATTATGAAACCAGAAATAGTTTTTACTAGGGAATTATTTTGCTCGCTAATTCTGCTTACCATTTATTATTGCTTTATTTTCATCACATCTCCATGTAATATACACATGGGACATCAGTAAAACACATTCAGGCTGTCAGGAATCCAAATTCCTTAACTGGCTTTAAAAATCATTGTGCAGCTGCTGTGGCCAACATCATTCAACATTCATCCATTTTATAGACATGGGGCAAATCAGTCCTTTCTTGAAATAGCTAACAAATCCTTTATCACTTCCACACAATCCCAGTCATCATTTACAGTACATTGACTCCCTTTCCCTCCTTCCTTTGTACAAGGATATGCAAAATCAGGCCTTTACAGAGTTAACAGAGCCCATCTTGTCCGCTGTCATGTTAATATAGTCCCACTTCAGAACTTCCCTCGCTTCAAGATGCCGGAGTCCATTAAGCTCAGTGGCTACTGCAGAGACACAGGAGAGATCTGATGGAACTGGAGAAGATAATAAAGTCACATGGGAAAAATCTTTCCATTAAGCCAGCTGGGAGCAAGGAAAAGAAACTCCGAATGTGTAGGGGCTGGCTGTGCTGGTAGCCAAGCCCTGCTGCTGCCTTCCAAACCCTGATGTGGCAGCTCTTCCTAATTTCTGACCTAATTTTTAAATAACGGTTAAAGTACAAGATGCCAGAACAACCTCCCAGTACTCCACCAAGCATGTGCTGGGTGAAGGGCCCACATGAAGGAGGACAATGTGGGTGATTATCTTTACAGCCTTGTTTTAAGGCACCAAATGCCCACAAATCCCCTCAGAGTAGCCACTGGTTCTTGCTGATATCAGCAGGAATGCTGGGTGGGAAGCGAGAAATCCAGCCCCCCCTCTGCTTCCACTGTACCTCAGGGGGGAACTATTTGGATGGTGAGGCTCCTGGCTGAGAAGTTCTGGAAGGCATCTGGGGAGGCTTTGGCATTTTGGGTAAAAGGGTTGTTCTGGCCTCAGAGTATGCAAATGTTCTTCTACCAGGACACTCTTACTTGACTGGCATTTCTCTCAGACAGAGGTTGGGGATGTTACATTTGCACCCTGCCAGCAAGATATGAAGGGACCATAGGATAAATGTGAATGAGGCATTTGTATATGGATAATTTATGGCAGTCTTTTTTGTATTTTTCTTTCAATTTAGACCACGTCATCGCACTCATAAAAAAAAGCAACAGAAGAAACGGGGCCCACTCTGCCCTTCCCGTGCAACACCACTAAAGTCTCCAGGGAGAAAGAATGGTAGGAGGCATTAGTTTCTGAGCTGGGACACCTCAGGTTCAAGTCCCTGCTCTTCCACTGACCATCTTATGGGACCTTGGGCAAATATATTAGCCTATCCAGACTTCCATTTCCCCCATATTTGTTGAGGATATCATCTCTACCCTTCCAGCAAAGGAGTATTATACAGATAAAACTCTTAAAATAGGGAGAAATCTTAGCTACAATAGACGTGGGAGGATTTTCCCATTTTACAAATGGGAAAATGGACACACAAAGAGACCGAAATAAAGACAAAGTGAAATCAGGGTAAAGGTCTGGGAGCCCTATTTATTTTAGCTCCAATATCAAACTGACAGAATTAAACTACAGCAGCTGTGAATTTGCCACTGGTGTTTTTTAATGAGAAATGCAGCACCGCGTGGTGACAACATGATGTGAGCATGGTTGATGCCTTTTCTATGGGAGATGCTAGGCAAGTCCCAGAGAATGGTGTTATATATGCCAATGCTCTGGATGTCCAAGGTTTTTTTCCTCACAACGGTGGCTGGTCCTGCCTTTCTGCAGCAAAAGAAATAGGGTCACTGCTGTAGGATATTGAAAAAGATACATTCAGAGGAAAAATTTTCCTCATGGCTTAGTCATCGTCTTTGTGTCTAGATGAGTTTTCTGAGACTACCTTTACTCTGGCTGTGGTCACAGAGCCTTAGTTGTCCAGCAGGCATTGGAAGGGATGTTTGACAAGATGTGCTGAAACATCAGGTTTTGAACACCTGGTGTTTACCCTCTGACGCTTGTAACTCAGCCTTAGTGACCTCATCTAGGTTGCAAAAGGCTGATCAGTCTGGAGCAGGAATAGGGGCCACTTCAGACAAAACCTGGAGGCCACCAGCACAAACTGGCTCCTTGTTCTGAGTGAATCATACACACAACACACTTGCACTTTGCTGTGATGCCTAACCCACACTCTCCTGGGTACCATGCTCACACTGAGCATGGAAGACTCCATTTGTCTGCACCCCACCTGAGCTCCTACGTCAGCCCTTCAGGCCTCACACATTTACTGTGCAGTGCCTGCCTGCTCTGCCTGTCACCCACCTTCACTGGGCAGCTGGTCACCACAAGCTCTGACGTGCTCCCCAGCTGCTCACAGCAGGTGAGGTCCCAGAGCAGGGAGGCTGAGGGGTGGCTCCTGGCTGGCAGCACGCTGGCTGCCTCTACTCTCCAGCCACCCCACAGTGGAAGCCGAACAAGAGCAGAGCGTGGGCTGCCCTCTACATTCCTCCATCCTCACGGAGACCTAGCACTCTCTGGAGCTGCAGCCCATGATCTCCATCAGAGTTGTGGGGTAGGAGCAGGTAGAGGAGGCATTCCCAGTGCCACTTGCTCTGCTACTGGGGCTGCTCACAAATGATTATTCTCTCTTTTCCCTGCTGTATTTTTGCCGAGTTTCTTTGCCCACTGATAATTCTCTGCTCTGGCTTTCAGGTCCAGAATAAGCTTTCTAGCCAGCCTTCCTCCTATATTAGTTCTGAACACCTTACTAACTGTGATGAGCACAACCTGCCCAAAATAACACCCATTGCTGGGTTTGCCCTGCTGGGTCCCAGTAGCTCCTTGTGGAGAACTTCTCCCAAAATGTTCAGCAATAACTGGTTGGAGGGGCTGCCTTTGTGTTAGTCCAGACACAGATTTGCTGTTTGACTAGGCCTGATATCAAAGCTTTTGCAACTGAAATAAACCTTAATAGTGTTTCACTTTCTTCTTCATCAACAGGAGGTTCAAGATGTAAGAGGCAAGCATTGTAAGCCGTCTACAGGATTTCTTACTGTAGGACCCAGAGAGCAGATAACCAGTATTAGGGAATGAATACATTTCACTGCTAACATGCAGCACAAAAGCAACGCTTCACGCATTTCCAGAGGTTTTTTTTCTTGGTTATTTTTGGTGGTTTTTTTTTTTGTTTGTTTGTTTGATTTTTTTTTCCCCTTGCACAAATTGGCTTGCTTTCACAGTGCTATTTTTATATAGTAAGATGTAACTATTTGAGAAAAATATGAATTTATACAGGTTGGTTTATTACCTAGCACTGGGGGCACATACCAATTTAAACTAACCCTCTTATTATATAATATTTTATTTCCTTTGTTGTGTAGAGGTCCTGCTTTATTTAACTTTCTTTTGGTTCATGCAAGTCTCCTGGAGTTTTAAACCTAGAAGGACATGAACTGTACAGTGCAATGATGTTGTGTAAGTAGTGGTGGAACTCCTTGCCTCCAGAAGTCATAGAGGCCAAGAACATAGGAAGGCTAAAAAGCATCACACTGATGACAGTGAGCAGCATTACCCTGAGTGGCATTTACAGATATTTTAGATGAGCAATTAAACTCAGGGCTACAGGGCTAAAGCCCTTCTCTGAAGATCAGAGACCTTGCTGACAGCTGTGAGCAGCTGGATCAATGCACATCTGGTATTGCAAGGTGCTAATACTTGGTTTGTAGTAATTGTGTGTGTTAGGAGCCACAACACAGTTCTGATGTCATCTGGCATTTCCTATGTTCCTGTGTTTCTGATGACAAATCTAGCAAAAAAAGGAATGCATTGTTAAAACTCTAACCACACGATCATGTTGCAAATTGCTGTCAGAGTCAGATATGCTGCCATGCACCAGGGATCTCTTCCCACCCATCCACAGGAGGTGACTTCAGCTGGCCTGTCTGGCTTTGCACTGAAGTAGGCTGAGATTCATTCACCCTTTACCATCGGTGCTGTAGCTGGGCTACTGAACAGTCATACCTGCCTGAGGGCAGTCACATTCCTGATTGCTCTGGAGATACCCAGAAGAAGATGTCTGGCCATATCTTGGAGAAAAGAGATGCCTGGGGCAAGAGAAGGTCTGTGGAGTTTGTGGAAGGAGAGGTGTTTCTAGGGTGTGGAAATGAAGGCCAACACTCACAGCTCACCAGCGGTCATGGCTTTTTTGCTGGTGAACAGGATAACCTCTGGAATTCCCTTTGCAAAGCACAGCCTGGGACAGGCACTACTCCTTGCACCCATCCCCTCTCTAAGCCAGAAGTTTCTTTCTCCTGATTCCTTCTTGTATACACAATATCTGCTCTATGGTATGGAAAGACACCTGCAGCACTGCAATAATCATGTCATGCTGTGCACTGAGATCTGGGGGGAAGCACATTTGTGCAGCACAATGCTTGTGTTTGTATGTATCTGTGTTTGTATTGTAAACAAAAAAATGTTGTAAGATTGTCTTTTTTGAGCTGATTGCTTCAAAAGAAATCTTCCCTCTTCCCTGCAGCTTGTGTCAGGAACACTGAGAGGGGTGTTTCACACTCCTTTTTGTGGTAGGCATCTTTAGTGCCAAAGAGGTGCTTTGGCTATCCAGGGACTACATTATTTCCATGTGGATTCAGGTAAAAAGTCTTGTAAATATTTTCCTCTCTGCAAAACAGGGCTATTGCAGAGAGTCCTTCAGCTGGGACCACCTCACCTCATTTGCTTTAAAGCAGAAACAAATGGCTGTGCCTAAAATATTTGTGTTTGTGATTTTGACATTCCTTCTCTTGTTATCATTACCAACCTGGTGCTTTAAGTATATTGTGTCTCTGTTTTGAAAGGTCTGGTACCACTGTACTTGATGAGAATTGGAGTTTTGATTTAATATTAGCAGGAGCAGGTCCTCTCCTGGAAGGGGAAAGAAAGAAAGAAATTTTATGAGAAAACCAGATTTCCTTCTATGTTCCCTGGACTGTATTTTATATCCTAGGTTCCATTCCCTGTCCCACACATGCACCTGCATTTGCCAGTGGTTTGCCAGAGGTGGACATGTGAGTGTCCAAGCCAAGAATGACTGCAGAAAAGGTCACCCAGGAAAGTGCATCCTTCACACATAATTCCTATCAAAGGACAGCCTGATTGGTCTGACTGATTCCCATTGCAGTAAATGGAGAATTAAATAATCCTCTGATTTTGATTCAGCAGCATGCCTTGCTCATGATGATAGGGGCCATGACCGTTTTGTTTCCAGGAGAAACGTTGGCATTTTGGTGAGAAGGTGGGGTGGGTAGAAGTGACTGCACAGCCTTGCCAGTGCTCTGCTGCAGTCCTCGTTAACAGGGACTGCATCTGGGGTCAGCACCAGCAGGGACAGGTCCCTGGGAACATTCCAACCCCACATTACAGCCTGGGCAAACCTGCTTTGACAGGAGCACCAAGATAGGCAATGCTGAAGCACCCCGGCCAAACCCTGGAGACTCGGCTCTGGACAGTATAGCCAGGTAGTAGAGGTACTGCAGGAAAGGGGGTCTCCTGTCAGCCTTCTCCTCTGGGGGCAAACTAGTGAGTGCTGCAGGGATAGACTGTGCCAAAGGAAGGGCATTTGTTCCTGGGAGAAATGCATGAGTAGCAGCAGGAGGAAAATGCCCTCCATCCAAGGCTGGGGAACATTTACAGCCAGGTGTTTGTCTGGGTGCTTTGGGGGCTGTCTGCCCAACCCACACAGAGACCTGGGTCCTGACACCTCTATGCTGGTGATGCCTCAGTACTCACATAGCTGAGACCACTCAGGGCATGGGGCTGCTCTCAGGGGCCAGCACTGTGACCCTCCCTCACCTGGGTAAGGTTGAGCACAGCGTGAATGCAGAGGTGGCACAGACCTGGCCAGAGACTGAAATGAGAACCTTATAAAAGCTTTCTCTTGCTTTGGACCAAAATTCAACCTTGAGTGGGAAGCTTCGCTGTTTGCCTGACATTATTTGTGTGATGCACTGGGGAGAGCAGCCGTGCCCTTTGCACCCGAGGAATCAATGGCTGGGCTGCCCCGGCACACCACGTTTGTCCCGTTCGTGCCACGACCGGAGCAGGCTGAGAAGCAGCACTGGCAGCATCTCACCTGGGGAGAGCACTTGGTTTTCCCTTCTGCCTTTAACTGTTGACCAAAGACAGAGTCAGGGAAAGAAAGCCTGAGGAGATGGGAGTGAGGTAGGGACCACATGTGAAGAGGAGGGAAATGAGGTAACACTGAACCATGCTGAAAAAGCAGCTTCCATGAATGTGAAATCATCATGTGGGTATTTTCAATGCGCAGCTGTCATATCCCAAGGTTGGATTACTTTTTAAGGGTAGATGGTATTTATTGCTGTGTCAATTTTTTATTTATACTAGCTTTATATTTTTATGTATGAATATCTTATCTGAATTCTGCCTGAGGAAGAATGAAGGGTGACTTTGATGCGTTTTTGATTAAAGTGTTTGAGCAAAGGTGACTGTTTATTTTGAATGAAAGCTTTTTATGAAAGTTAAATATAAACATTTTGTTGAAAATGCAGTTCCTATAGAAGTTTTTGTTGCCATTTTCCCTTTATCAGCCTCTAGAAGGTCCTTCTTTTCTCTGGCAACTTGTTTTGAGTGATGTGATTTATAGTACTCAAGGTTTTTTGTGAACTCATCACTTAAAATCTGGATATTTTTTCTTTATCAACATCTCACCAAGATAATCCTTGTCTGAAAACATGAAATTTTGGTGGCCACAGAGAAGAAAACATGTATCATTATAAAAGGGCTGCATGAACCTCCCATCTTCCATTCCTTAAGAACTCTGTGTTGTCAGAATGTGGTAAATACTGTACTTTATATTTTTAATAAGTAAAAAGAAGTATCTTCCCAAATAATGTGAAAAGGGTTTTGTATTTGTGTTCCTGTAAGGCAGCTTTTATGGAGGAGTTATATTATGCTTTTGAAATTACTCCTTTCATAGAAAATTTTGAAAATAAACACTTTTATATTGTTGTAATTTCTCACATAAATGTGTATGCACTTAAAATTTTCTTAATAAAAATGTCTGTCTGAATAAAGTTTTTGTTTGATTGTAATTTTTTCCCCTCATAAATGAACATCTACAATCCCCACTCAGAAAAAACATTCAGATGTAGTTTGTGTCCGGTTTCAAGGATGCCTCTGTATAGCCCCAATGCTCAGACTCTCCGCAGGGAACCTGAGGTAAAGGGCCCGTGGGTCTGGCAGGGAGCAGCAGCCTTGCAGATTGAAATGTGCCGTCTTCAAAAGGAAACCCTTAACCATTTGCTTGCAAAACAGAAACCCAAACTGCTTTTTGTTTTACTCTTTTTTTCCCCAAACTTTTCTCCTGCAGCAGTTTGACTTCAGTGGAACTGAGAGCTGTGAGCTGGTTTTGTTCCAGCAACAGGGATGCCATCATCATCTGTGCTGAGGAGGGGAGAAAGTTTCTCTGAAAATCACGAGGAGTAGCAGGGGATGCATTTGACAACAGAGCAGATGTGAACAACACTGTCCTTGGGGCTGTTTTTCCCAGGGCACAGCAGGGTCAATCTTCAGTTTGGAGATGAAAAATTATTTAAAGGCTTGTAGAACTGACGTGAGAACCTGCAGGTACAATCCTAACTTGGATGATGTTGTAGGGAAAGTGCTGTGGGTTTCAAAACCACAAGTTGAAAACTGGTCTTTGGTCAGTGCATCTCCCCATCTACAAGTTCTTACGGCAAGGGAAAACTGTTTCCTGAGGTCACCCTGCCCCTCCACACTGCCCTGCTCAACATGCCAGTCCTCCTCTGTACACCCGCTGCAACACAGGTGAATCCCACCACTATGTACAGCTCTGGCTAGAGCAAAGTTCAGGGATACGTTAATATAACAGTGAAACAGTGCTTGAGCCTTTTTGAGCTTCTTGCTTAACGAATATTTCTTAGCCAAATTGTTGCAAGGCAAAAGGCATGCAAAAAAAGGGAAAAAGGAAACTCAGATGACTGATGATGCCTTTGTAAATTGATCAGTTATTTACTAAGCGATTTATGAAAAACTAGCAGGTAATCGTGAGTGCAGATTCCCAGGCCACTGCGAAATGCATTGGAAGTAATTAGCTACAAAATTACACATTAATATTGAGCATAGGCCCTATGTTCTGTGGAGCACTTTGCTGTGCCTTTCATCAGGTCTTTTCTCTCGAATGTGAAAGTTTTGGTTCTTACTTCCTCAGCAAAGCATCACGGCAATGTATCTGTGAACCGCCTAGGAACTGGAGATGAGCCCACCTTATTAGCACATCTGGCTCTCTTCACAGGCAGCTTTCCAATATTAGCAAGCTGAAGGAAATCAGCTGCATTCATGGCCTCAGCCATCCTGACACTGATTATGGGCTGGATTGATTAGGTCCTGGCATGGTTTAGGTCAGAGGACAGCATGGCAAATGCCTCTGCTTCCTAGGACCAGCTGGGGATGTTACCACTGAGGATGTTACCTTGGGTGCTACATGATAAGGGTCACTCCTAGCTTCTAGTGAGCATTTCCCTGTTTTATAAAGCTACTTGCTCTCAAGTTGTCCCAAGAGTCTTTCAGACAAAACAAATATGTAGCTTTGAGACTAGCAAAGGCAAAATGAAAAAAACAAAACCAAAACCCCCAAGGTCTAGAAGCTGAAGCCAGAGAAATTCAAACTGAAAACAGATTTTTAAGTGTGGAATTGATTAGCCTTTGGAACACATTCCCCAAGAGAGGGGGAAGGAAAGCCCTGATCCTTCCTATGCCTTCCCAGCAGGGCTGAAGGCCATTGTGGTGTTAGCCATACATACTTTGCTGGGCTCTCAGGGGACACGGGGTGAAGATCTCCTGCCTCTGTTACCAGTAGGGTCAGGCACGATGAGCTAAAGATCCCCCTGGCCTCAGAAATCCATATGCAGAAAGCCCCAGTTCCAGGGGAGAATTCCTCAGCCTGTGTTATTAATAACACCTGCATATCATCAGCCATCCCAGCTCCTTGGACCAAGGCTGAGGATGACTCCTGCTTTTACACAGGAGACAGACTTGGGGTAAAAGGCTTCTATTTCTAGTAATGAAGGTTGCCCTCCATCTGCAGGGGCAGAGGCGTGGCAGTGGAAAAACTCTGCAGCCCTGTCCTGGGTCCATGCACACCCCGACTTTGGGAGGAGAGGTTTGCTTACCTAGGTGCCCTCTGGATCACACTGCTCACACTGGTGATCTTGTAGGAATTCCCTGAGTTTCTTTCTTTGTCCATTTTGCCTCTTACCCTTATTTGTCCTTTGTTCTCTCCCCTGGCTCTTTTGGGGACCTTCTCTTTCCTCTCAACCCCAGTTTTTCCAGCTGAAGGGACAAATATTGGGGATTTAAAGCTTTTCTCAGCACCTTCCTGCTGCTTTCTCATCATTGTTGGTGCTCCCTGGTTAGGGCCAGCCATCCATTTCTAGACTCTGAAGGAGGTGGAAGGACATTTCCGTTCCGTCTTTTGCAGTCACTGTATCAGAGCAGGATCCAGGGTCGTTTTGGAGAGGAGCTGCATGACTGCTGCTGTGGAGCTGTTTGTTTTTTATGCTCTTGGGCTCATTCCCAACTGTGCAGTCCAATCTGTCTTCCCTGGCTGCCGAGCAACACCCTTTGGCTCATCAGCACGTCCTTCGCTCACATGGCTCCCAGATCCTCCTTCTACAGCCAGCTGTTCCTCACAGTAGCTGCCAATGCAAAATGGTGATCTGTGACTGCTGCCTCCCCGCTGCCAGCACACAGAGAGCCAAACCTGGACACACCAGCTTTGTGAGCTGGCAGAACCAATGTGCTGCTTTAGGCTTTCAGCAGACCCAAGTCAGACCACCATGGCTGGAACAGAAGGTGAAGTCTAGCCCAGTCTGCTGAGAGGTGGAAGAGCACAACCTAAGAACTGAAGGACAGAGGTTTAAAATGCTGCTGTAGCTCACTGAAACCTCCAAAATGCGTGTGATTCTTCCACCCCAAAAATCTACAATCAATTCCAGCTGCCTTGCGTGCTGCATGATTTATTGCCGTGCCTGCAAGATTTTGGCTGTGGTGAAACATGTTTGTACGTTGCCTATAAAACAGCAAATCTGAAGAAAGGACTCTCTGGATGTGGTTCAGAGTGTGTAACAAAACCCAGATCGCCAAGTCCTTCCATGCAGTACCACAGCAACACAAACAGCCAATATAAGTTTAATATCTAGCACACTTTATCTATTCTGCCTCTGAGCACCAGAGAGAGACTTAAAACACTGCAGACTATACTATTCCTACACAAAGGGTAGACTACTTAAGGAAGCAAATGCCAAGCCTCATTATATAGCCTAGTGCATCTTTTCTAAATTAAAGCCTTTCCACAGGGCAGAGCAGTAGCAAAATAGTTCTGCACAAAATACGTGGAAAACGAGAAAAAAAAGAGAGGAAATACTTCTTTCTTTCAAAGTATAAATACTATGAATTCAAATAGGAATCCAACTCTCTATGTCAGATCTACAGCCACAAAAGCAGCTGGATGACTACCATTCATGCTAAGTGTCCATATTCAAAATTAAGGTCCTCATAGTAACTTTCAGTGCTTTCTGCAGCCTGGTTGTTCCAATGATTCTCCTACTGGCATTATTGCCTGCTAAGCAGTCTACCCCAACCAAGTTACTGAGGGATTGGTACCATCCTTCCCACCCCCTGGGACCTCCAGAGCAGACATCTGGTCTTGCTGAGAATGGGGGAGGGAGATTCCAGGGGCATTTCCAGAATATATGTGTTGTACAAGCCTGCAAACCCCTACCCTTGCATCTCATCTCCCAGTCTGATTTTCTTTCATTCCATCATTATTTTAATTCAGACAAGGTCCTATTCTGCAGGAGTTGCACAAACACAGAAGGATAAAGACAGTCCCTACCTGATAGATTTCATGGTTGAAGATCTGCTCTGCCAGGCTCTTAATCAAGCATATATGTTGCAAGGAATGCAAGGCTCTATCTCTTCGTTGGGTGTTGGAGAAGCATCACACCAGACGTGGGATGGCTTGTCAAGCAAGTGAAGAGCTACAGATCATCTAATTTCACATTCGCCTCTTTCAACATATGCAAGATTTGGTTAACAGAAAGTTTTTCAGTTCCTTGGAGGGGTGGAGTATTGTAAAAAGATAATGGAGAAGTGACAAGGAGAAGCAAAGCTTCCCAGTCATTCAGTTACTCGAGATAAAGCCTGGAGAGGGATGCTGTGCAGGCAGGAGATGAGTAGGTCTGAGCTGTGCTGCTCACTCCACACAGTCCCCACGTGCCTTGCTCCCATGTGTGTCGTAGCAGCGCTCACCCCGTGTATCACTGCTTTGGGCATCCAGCCATCCTGGCTCCTCCCCTCCTCCCCCTTCTCTTGCCCTCCCTCCTTCCTCAGTCCTAACTTCTTTAAGATTTCTTTCTCCTGCTGCCATGTTATTTGTTGCTGACTTTGGACATTCTTTATGGCCTTTCATCAGGCTTCCTATCGCTCACACACTCTGCATTGGTTTGGCCTCCTCTGCCTTTTGTCTGTGCAAAAACAAAAGCTTTATCTGTTGCCCAGAGACCATGGTGACTTCAGGGCTTTCCCAGTGCCAGCACCTAATTGCAAACAAATGGAAGTCCCCAGCTACGCTGCCAGCAATACTGTGTCTTGGGTGGGAGGGCCTGATTCTGCTCGCTCTGCGCTGTGGGACTGGTGAAAGGCTGGTGATTTACAGCAGTGTATCTCACATTGCCATCTGGCCTTCAGCAATCTAGCTGGCTTGGGAGAGAAGGCATAAAAGCCACACAATGCTCATGACATGAATTTCTCTCATGTCTGGTTTTCCTTAACGTCAATGTATAAAGGGGAGTTGACTGCAATAAGCAACCTGTATACTCCTCAGAAAATCCTCACAGAGCACAGAAGAAAATGGCACAACATTTCCACTCCTTTTCTGCCTCTCTTTGAAACCCTCAAAGGGATCATCCCTCCATGATGAGAACTGCCAGAGAGAGGTATATGGAGCAGGGCACCAGGATGGAAGCGTGTGGCTCCCATGCTGTGCACAGGCATGTGCTGCCCAGTGCCCGGCGCTGCTTCAAATCTAGATTTTCATCCAGAGGAAAGAGGGAGAGATTCCCAATACTCTCACATTTGTTTGTATTCCAAATCAGGACAGAAAAAGTCTGAATATCATGTTTGCTAGTGGAATGGACAGCTTGGAAAGGATTCTCTCAGGAAATGACAAAGTAATTTGTTCTGCTCAAATCGACAGAGAGTTGGCTTTGCCTACATGTCACAGTGACTGATAGGAGCTGGAGTTCCAGCAATCCACCCAACCCTGGCTTTCCCAGGCTAGCCTACATCTCCTATACTGCACTGCTTCATGGCCCATCTATGACTTAGTGGAACATGTCAGCCAAAGGTGTTTCATGGGGTTTATAATTTCTCCACGGCACCAAACTCATAAGAGAGCATGAAGCAGGGTCTGAGAGTAAGTCAGTTTAATCTGATATCTTTCTATTATGATTTGACACCCAGTAGATAGTATACAAATTTTACAACTTTCCCTGAAAAACTTCAATGTCATGAAAATTATTTTTAATTGCATGAATACTCCAGCAGAAAATTCTCAATAGCTTCTAAATTTTCTGAAAAGTTGTCAATTATCTGCTGTTTGCTATTTTGTTTTCACTCTTCAGCATATTTGACTTAGCTGGGGAATCATTTTCTGGTATTGATCAGCAGATAAACAATGCCTAATCTTGCCAGCATTATTTCTTCCTCTTGCTCTCAAATGCCTCCTTTCCCTTGGAGGGCTTCCCAGCTTTCATGTGAAGTACATACTTCACATGAAAAAATCACTCCTGGGGCCTGTCCCACTCCTCCACCTGTGCCCCACAGCACCTGCATGGGCTTATTCTGGGGGTCTGCACAGGCTCATCCCAAGCAGCAATCCCACCACCCCGTGGGATGGCAGGTAGCAGAGAGAGGAGAGGAAGGATTATTCTTGCCTGCTCTCTCGCAAACAGCTCTGGATACAATTTTTTTTTGTCAGGCTGATTTTCTTGGAATCCAAACATTCGATGGGAACATGGCCATGTTGGTTAAACTTCAATGGGAAAGTCCGAGTGCTCTGAGGTAACTTTTTCATTCTCTCTCAATAGTTCTCAATTGTTTCATTTTCATAATGTTGAAACCTGTAGTTCTGATGAGGTAGAATGACTTGTTTTGACTTCACTATTTCAAATATGATCTAATAATATAACAGCGCAGTGCAACATCAAAAGTAGATGTTTTTATCTTTTAGATATTAAATATATTCCCAAATCAAATAATTTTTGTGAAAATAGTCTTCCTGCAAGAAGTTATGATGACTGACTTCCCCTGAGTCAATTAGTAATGGAAACAAATGGCAAAACATCAGCAGTGCTCAGGAAAAATTATTTCTTTTTTTGATCACTTCAAACAGCCATGGTTTGGGAGAGAGGAACTTTAGAGGAACAGAAGACCAGTTTTTCCTTGCAGCCACAGCAAAGCTCCAAGGGATCCCTGCAGTGCTGTTGGAATCTGTCCCTAGCAGCAGGGAGCCTTAGTGGTTCGAAGGTGAAGGTATGAGAGTGCCCCAAAACGATGCTCTGGCAACATCAGTGCCTGAAAACCATGGAAAGCAATATGTGCAGCAGCCAACCTGGATGAGTCTTTCATGCACATTTCCCTTCAGGGGCTCTTTTGTGATGGGTTTGAATTAGGCTCAAGTTATGAATCTATAAATGTGGTATTTTTTGCCATTATGCCTGTTTCGTATTAAACTTCTGCAGCTTTTTTCTCCCTCGCCTCCCACCCTCTTTCTCTCTGTGTGTATCTCTCTCACCATTTTGGCAGCTGTGCACTGCCTTGACGGTATCAGAAAAAAAAGGTATGAGTGTCGGGGGAATAGGGGAAGGATGAGATGTTCTTCTACCATCACAATATTTGGGGTCTCAGTGGTGAGTGAACTGAAAGAGTGGAGAGATATTAATCAGAGGAAAAAGGCAAAACCTAAGATTACAAGTCTTGTAATAGTGGAGATGTCTTCTGATTTCCTGTGGGGAAGGAGCCCATGTTCAGATGAGCCCAGGACATCAGTGGCCTCTAGTCCTTATTGGTCTGTAAAGCCAGGACCCAGACACCACAGGAGCACGACCTGTGCAGGGTGGGCATGCTGGTGCCTGGTGGGTGGGGGTTTTCCCATTTCATTACAACCAAAGCTGAAGAAGGAGTTTTTAATGCCATTTCATTCCAAACTGAGAAAAGTATATTCTTTTATTTTACCTGTCTCCTGAATCTGATATATCTGTGAAACTGCTTTGAAAGCACTATATCTGTATAAGAAATGGATCTAATTCTTGGGGTTTTTTAATGCAGAGAGTTTCTCTCTAGCACAACTGTATGTTCTTTCTCATCTTACACACCAGGCTCTATAAAAGCAGAACCAGATCGAAGTGCCTGCTAGTCTTTTTGTTCATCTAGAAAAAAAAAGGCTTAAAAAAAATAAAAAGCCTAAGTAATTTCAGGTATGTGGATTTAATGACAGGGAGAGCAAAGCCTGCAGACTTATTTTGGATCATACTCTATAACCAAGACTAGAACTTGGCCAAGTATCCTCCCCTTGGACTTTTCATCACTTTGTGTTACTTGTTACTTAGGACCTGTGGATCCTAACTCTTTGAACACTTGCCTTCAGAGGAATTAAATTAGATTATTAGTAGCTTTCATCCTGCGGTCCCTGTTGCTCAGACTTTGGCAAATGTCCTTCTACAGAGGAGCAACCTCTGTGACCTGCAGGGTAAAATGCAGAGAAAGCTGATGAGACGAAGCCCACACTAATTCACTATGATGAGTAACTAAACAAACCATTAAAAATGAAAGGTTTGCTGTTTCTCAAGTGCAGAGATGTGCCTGGTCTCCAGGGTGGATGGGTGTCATCACCCTTCTCCGCAGCACTGGGAACAGTGCTCAGCTCTGAATCATTCTCAGCAGACTGTGCAGCAAAATATCCCAGAGCATGGATGATTGTGACAGGGGAGGTTGTGTGGTTTTGGTGTTTGGTTTTTCTGTGGTTTTGGTTGTTTGTTTGTTTTGGTTCTTTATTTATTTATAAGAGAGACCTTTTTCTATAGAAAAGAGGCATTTCTAGGTAGGCGCTGGTGGATTGCAGTTAGGGAAGACTTTCACTTCAGAGAGGGTGGGATTTGCTGAAATGGATGCCACAATCCAACTGGGATGTGTAAGTCACAGCCCATGCAGCAGTGAGACCATGACAGCCCTGGCAAATGCAGAGCAGGGGTAGCAGTCAGGAGGTGCTGCACCATGAGTGGGAGATGATGGACAGAGGGGGAGGGCAAGGAGCTGAGCAGGCTGCAGGTAGCACAGGAACTGATTTTTCGTTTGGTACCTTGGTTTTCAAGTCACCCTGCAGCTTCAGTTCAGTTTGTTCTTCATTCAGCCAACTACTATCAATATTAAGAAAACAAACCAAGTAAAGAAGCAATTCTGAGTCTATTGCTCTGAAATTTCCATGCATATATATAAATTTTAGCAGGGCCACTGCACAATTCAACACTCGCTGCCCACTCATTAGTTGTAAAGAAACAGGAAGCTATAATTATGCTGAACACTTTTCTAAATGAAATGTGTGTATAAAAGTCATATGTGTATTGATACATACATAAATGTGCTTGTATATGTATATTTGTATGTATGTATGACATATAATCCATTTTACATGTGTATAAAAGATGTGTATAAAAGGCAGCCAGCAACCTAAAAAGCCAATAAAATCACACGCCGGGTGTTCCAACTAGAAAGCATAGGGAATTTTATTAAATCTGTTATTGAGCTTGGCATGTAAATCAATCCTTACCCGGTGCTACCCATAATATTAATCAAGAAACAGCACTGAAAAGAATTTGAGATAGTCTAGTTCTTGTAAGGGACACATGAGAACTATATGAGCCCTTCCAGTAGGAGCATAGAGGACACTGCAAATACCCAGGCAGAGCTGTGCTAGAGGTCTGCTGGAAATTACAGGGCTTTCTCATTGGAAAATTGGAGCTGTGCAAAGATCAAAGCCTTTTGAGGAAACAGATTGATTTTGGCAGCATTTTCCCTTTGGGAAAAGTGAAGTGAAGTGAAATGGCTTGCTTGGAATCGTCAGTAGTATCTCATTCATGCCAGTCATTCAGTGCCTCACATAGTTTTCTTTCTTGAGAGACATTTCATCAAGGCTGTGGCCAAAAATTACACTGCGGACTGAGATGGGGAGACTACCTGGGACTGGATTCAGTACAGCAGGACTGAGGAACTGCAAAAAACCACCAGGTTTTGCTGCAGAACAGGCAGAGACTATCGTGTCAGCCAAGAGCAAACAGCTCCCCATTGCTGAAAAGGGCTCCTTAATTTATTTCTCACTCTCCATCACTGTTTTTCGTCACAGTGATGCATGAAACTGTAGAATATACCAGAGTTGCCTGAGGGAGATTGCATTTCTCAGTTAGGCTCTAGCTGATAAGGCATTTGAAGGATTGTGTTATCCACATGTTTTTTAAAGCTCACTTAACTAAGAAGTAAATAGATGCTGTAGAAGGCCATTATTTTACAAACCCATATGCACTTAACTGCTAGCAAATGGACTAATTATGCTCTGATATAGTTTGCATGTGTATAAGGAGCAAGCACCATCTACTAGCAGAACCCCGTGTGGGCAGAGAACTACTGAGTTATTGCAATATTTTGGCCAAGCTGCACTCAGCTGTTGTTTCTCAGGTTAATCTAATCATCCTCATGAAGTTCACACAGAAAAATTAGATTCAGGCACAACCTAGTACAGCCAGGCCAAAGATGTTCATAGACTATATTCAACTCCCAGTTCTGGTCTGCCCTGCACATGTGCTAAACAGCATTGCTTCTCAGCTTTTTCTACCATTCCTTTATCCTTTCTCCATTACAGGTTTGACAAAATTGCTGTAAAGGTCTGCAATGTCCCTGACATTGCCCTTCCATTTTGGGCTGTAGACTGGCACACAGAGAAAGGAAGAGAGGAGCTGCAGAGAGAGTTATAGCATGTGACACGCACTTGCAAACCTGCTCTTGTACAGATGCTGCCAGCTGGGCTGGGGCACGATGCATGACTGCCAGGGCTCTGCTGTGTCACTCTCAGCCACTGCCTGCCATCTCTTTTCCTCTGGGGTAAGTAAGTGTTGGCAACAGCCACTCCACATCTGTCCCTCAGTGCTGCAGGGTGACAGCTGTCCTTTTTCCAATGGACATTACTAAAGCACAGGGGATTGAAATTATCCACATTAAGCTTGGCTGAATCCAAGTTTCAGATGCAAAAAAACAAAGCAAATTTCAAAAGTACTTCAGCACTTCAGATTACCAATTAAAAATTAAAATACTTTCATTTTTCCTTCTAAAGGAGCCTTGTCTAAAAGGTAATTGAAACAGTAAGATAATTTGAGACAAAACAAATAGTTCTGTGATGATTATCTTTTTTTTTTCACTGTTTTATTACAGTTCAGCTCGGTCCAAATCAATTATCTCATCCCATCCCTCATTTTCCTAAATCAACTGCCAAAACCCCAGTCTCTTTCCAGTTACTTTCTGTCCATACTCCCAGTCAATACCCTCTTCCTGTTCTCACCACTTACTGTTTATTGAGACTGGATCACTTTGCTCCTCCTGTGATCTATGTGTCCCTTTACCACCAACCTCCTCAGTTTCCTCAAATGATTGTTTCTGAGGCTGAAGTCTTTTTAGTACCCCTGCTCTAATCTGGATATCAAGCTAGGGCAGAGTGTGTCTTCAGGAATGGTCATCCACAGGACATCCTTCCCCTTGCGAGTAAGATAATGGTCAGGTCCTCAGCTGCTGTAACCTGGAGCAGCCCCAATGCCTTCACGTGGATCTGAAGTGTTTTACATGCCTCTGAAGAGGTGGTTCATCCAGAAAGAACACAGGATACTCTACAGGGGGAGAGGTGAGCATTGCCTTGCCTGTGGCTGATGTGTAGCCAGCTTTTTTCTGTCTATCACTTTTATTAGACTTGCTTTCCTCACAGGCAAACCTCTTGCAAGCCTTCTATTTGGGTAATCTGCTCTTCATCACCCTGCGTATTTCAATCCACATATTTACACGTCTGAGACTATGTGAGAAATTAGATCCACATCACCCCACATCTGTACTCCCACTCTGGAAAGTTTTTCACTGCTGGGCTGTCAGGAATCATTACAAACCTGAGGAGAAAATACCCTCATATGAATGCCTCCAACTCGCCTCCAGGACCAGAGATGATGTATGAGCTGTGATACGCTCTCTGCTTCCTCTGGTGCTCAGAAACACAACTCCTCTCTGGAAGGAGGATGCTTATTGCTTAAACACATCTGCACTCAAGGGTCAGAGAGTGATAAAGCCCTGAGCCTCCCTTTGCTGTGAGGAGCTCCATGGGCTGTGAAATGCAAAGCACTCCAACAGAGGTATAACCATGTGAACAGTGCCCCCAGTTAGGGAGGAACAGACACTTGTGAGATTCTGCAACAGTAAGTCCTGGTCCTGGCCTGGCCTGATGGATGGCATCTTGCTTTCAGTGACTCTATGGGCTGGGGGACCGTGCTCACCTGCCAGCTGCTGCACTCTGGCTGCTGAGTTTATAGGGCATGGTGTGACGGTGCCACCTGGCAGTGCCAACAAGTGTCCAGCGCACACTCACTCCACAGCTACTGCTGCCTGTCACGATGCCTCCCAGGGCCTTCCTGCAGGCCTTCTCCTTACCTCCAGGGTGCAATATGGATGACAGCGTGTCCTCACCTCACAAAGGTATTAGGAGGATAAATGTCTTCATGTAAGAATGCTAAAACATCTGAGTGCTTCAAACAGATCTTCTGTCGAGATCCAGCTAAGCAAAGCATGAAAATGATGTGTGCATCTTTTAAATGAAAAAAAACCAGTCTTTAAATTTTTACTTTTATTCTTCCAGTTAATTTTTAATTAATTTTTTAAAATCCATCTCAACAATTTTTTCTTCTGATATCAATTTTTTTTTTCTGATAATTGCGTTTAAAAAAGAAGCCAATGGAAAAGGGTAAATAGCAGCGAGAGGAGACCCTGCTTGATAAGTCCTCAGGGTCTAAGAGCAAGAGCTCTTCCCTCTCCTGAGCTCCACAGCCCTGCACACCTCTGCCCTGACCCCCTCCTTCCTCCTCACCTGACTCTGAAAGGAAAGGAAAAGGGGGCATAGGAGTGACCTGGGAGGGGTTCATGCACAGTGACTCTTGCTTTCCTATCAGCACGTGAAATCCAAGCCCTCTTTTTCTGTTACTGCCCTTTTAAGAGTTTCCATGGTTTATGTCAGCTCATGGGTGACACAATGTCACATTCAGAATTAATGAGGCCAGTGAGGCCAGGAGAATGTCATTAGACTAAATGCAAATGCAGTACTCAGAACCGGCCCAGACCTTTGCCCCAACACCAAATGAATTCAAGGCTAAAACTTGGAGCAAATAGCCCAGGGCATGACCCAGTTATGGTTCACACAAAATCCAGACCTTGAACTTGGGAAAACCTTGTTATTTTTTACTTTTAATTTTCATGCACTACTTATTTTCTGTCTGAATGCCAGATATGAAAGAAGAAATGCAGAAATCCTGCAAAGGAGGTCATTCTTCAGCTCCCACCAGTCAGACCAGAAGGGAAAGCAGCTAAAAAGTCTATATGTATTTGAAAAATGTCCAGGATTCATTTGCAGAGTCTCCAAATCTGGATCAATTCCCAGTGATCATCCAATCTGCTAGGTCTTTCATGCAAATTGATCTCAGCAAGGTCTACTCCATCACAGAAAAAGACAGGGTGTCTCCTAGGGCTGAAACAAAAAGGAATGGAAATAAATATTCACAGAGTACCTGTGCACATGGTCTTTATGTGGCTTATTGCCTCTGAAATGAATTCGGAGTGGCCATAGCCTCCAGCCAGTCCACAGATTCTTGTATTGGGTCGGTGGGCAGAAGGCACATTTAACCTTCGTTCTGAAATGAAGCAAAAGACAAAATAAACAAGCCAAAGAGAGGAAATACTAAAAAATAAAGATGAAAGGGGAAGACAGTCCAATGCAGTTTTTCTAGACATGAAAGTTCCTGGTGACAAACTTTGGCCAAAGGCTTCACTTTCAAAATGTCTGTTTAAAAAAAAAAAAAAAGGTATATTTTCTGTGCCTTTTTATTTGCTATAAAAGCATCAGTGTTAAGCTTAATTTTAATTTCTGGTTGGTGATGTCATTTGATTTCTTTCTTTTTCCCCTTCTTAGGTAGCTTGAATACTTTCTATGATGAAATCCTTGTCTTTCCTTCCCAGTATAATTTCCTTCCTTCCCCACTTAGAGATGTCCATTGCTGATCCAGAGATAAACATATATTCCCAGAGCATCCACAACTCCTACTGACTTCAGCATCCTCACTGAAACTAAACTGCAAAATTCAGAATTAAAATGAGGTTCAGATTTCAGCTATGCTGTTTGGAAGCTGGGCTGACTTTTAAAAGTGTACAAAATGAAGACTGGGCCATAGTGCTCCCAGCTGGTAGATACCAGGCTGTAATAGCTTTGCCTAGCACTGCCCTCAATAAAGAAATCCTGTGTCCAGAGGCCTGTGAAGTGAATAACTCACTGCACAAGGAAGCAGGTTCTCTCTGCAAGCTCTGTATAAAGCTTGCATCTGCACATATCTTTCTTTTTCTTGGTTCAGTTTTATTCCTGATGGCTGATTGCCAGTGCAGGGTTTGCTAGTGAAATTCACATGGGAGTAGTTTTGAAAGCCTAAAAATCAATCACGAATTTAAGCTTCCCCCATGGCCCCAGTCTTTCTGTAGGAATAATACCCCTTCACCACCCTCCCTTCTCCTCAGTTTGCATTGCTCTGGTAAGTTATTTATCAATAAAAATTCCACAGCCAACACATAATTGGATTTCTATAAGCTTTCAAAACCGAGCTGCACTGAGTTGCAAGAGGCAGACAATTAACTTGACAGAGGAGTTAGCACTTCAGCCTTGCATCTGTTTTCATTGCCTGCTTCTTTCAGGGCAATCATTTTCTCATTTTATTCTGGTTGTGGAAGGAGCAGGTGAAAACAAGCCAGGTTCTTTAGCGGCCAGCTCTGGTGGTTGGCTGATACTCCTTGGAGGGCCAGTCAAGTAAAATGCTGGAAAACTCTCTGGCAATGGGTTTCAAACTGGTGAATAATGGGAAGGGGTTCAGGTGAGATAAGAACATACAAGAGGCTGCAGACTTATTTAAGGGTACACCTCGTCTGGAAAATCCAGTGTCACAGGTGAGATGGGAAGCACAAATGGTTTGGGCTTTACCCCCAGCAGTAACACTTATCTGGACCAGAGTGGCTTCCTTCTGATGGTGTGAAACACAACTACAGAGCACTGCATCCTCCATCTGCCACCACAGACTTTCCCACAGCATAGGACAGACATCCAAACTGCTCAAACCAACAGGGTAGCGAAACCAGCTCAGTCAAGCAGCATGTATGAGTCCTTTCCAGGTTGCTTTCCAGGTTGCTTTCTACTCCTTTCCTTTGTTTCATTTTTTCAAGCCTTTGTATTAGAGGGGCAGAGGAGGCTACACTCCTCCCTGAGGCAGGTAAGTGATGCAGATGCAGATGCAGATGCAGATGCAGATGGATGGCACCAGGAGTCTGACCGCTCTCCCCTCCCTCCCACTCCCTCTCATAACATTGTCATGCCTCCCACAGGGCCATGCATAGCCCAAGGGCAGAGGTTACCAAGCAGATGGATTTTTAGCTGTAAGGGACAGGGGCAATCCAGACTGGTGCATGGCTGGTGAAAGGCGGGGTGTCACCAGTGTCACTGGCAGCACTTCTCATCAGCATCGCGGCTGGCAGTGTAACCAGACATAAATGTCACCATCGCACAGTGTCCAGCTAATGACCAAGGCCCTGCACTGCTAAGCTGTGCAATGAGCTTCCTAATTTGATTACATGTTTGTAAGAGAGCAGGAGCAAACTGGGAGTTACTTTGTGCCGCTGGATAAATCCCTCTGGGCTCACAAGGTGATCTTTCCCTTTACTCACAAGTGCAGCTCTCTCACCCAAGGCAGTTCCTGCCCTGCTGGGGCTGGGCTGGGCTCCATCCCAGAGAAGCCCCAGCAATGTCTCCTTTCTCTTGCAGTTTGTTTCATCCCTGCCCCACCATGGCTCTCAGCTGCTCCCCTCTCCAACACCTTTTCCAATAGTGGTTCTTCGTCAATCCAGGCATGAAGGTAAAAGAACTCTTCCTCTACTAAGGGCCCTTCCTATATCCTCCAGGTACTTGCTTCCCTCTGCCTGTCAGGTGCCATGCTCCCAGATCTCTTTTTCATCTTGCACATAGCAAGCCTTTTCATGAAGCCCTGACAAGGACTGGTTCTGAGTTTGATTTCCTAGCTGGCCCCACAAAGGAGTAGACTGCCTTGGAGCTGCAGGGATGTGCAGACATTTCTGATGAAGCAGGCGAGGTTACAAATTAGATTCGGGTCTAAACCAAACTTTCAACTCCAAACAGTTCTGAAATGAAGCTCAGGACTGAATCTGGGCTTAAAGCTTGGTTTGGTTCCTACTGTGAAAAGGAGCTAGGGCTAAGCACCATGAGCACCTTTGGAGCTGGGCTGTCTTGAACCCTTTAAATGAAACACAGGCTGTATTTTTTAGCTTTCCTCTCTGAGGTCTTAGAGCTGCGCTCCAGCAGAGCTTGAGGTGGAGGGACTGCGAGCCACTGTCTTGGCCTGGGCCACCCACCTCTGTGTCCTTCTGCTAGCAGTGACCAAGGTGAAGGCCAGTTCTGTTGCAGGAAACGTAATTGCTTTACAATTTGCTTCCTGTTTGCACAAAACCAGCAGACCAAATTACTAAACCATTTTAAAGAGAAAGAATTGAATTAGGGACATGGAAACAACATTTTTGAGGCATTCTCAACAAAGATTAAAAAAAAAAAAAAAGCAGAACTGATGAGAGCAGCTTTTTTCCATCTGAAATGAATGTTTTGAAACAAAATAATTTTATTTTGCTCCAAAGCTCAAGAGGAGGCAAGTTTTCTTTTTGCTTCATTTCATCTCCCTAGAATATTGAAAAACATCTGTCACGATGGGCAGGTCCCTTTTTCCTTCCCACAAATAATACTTTCACTTGCAACCACATTTTCTGATAAAAAAACTTCTCAGGCAAAAAAGCAGTCCTTGTGAGAGTGGACACGGAGCTGTCTGAAAATGAGCTATAACTCAGTGCAACGCCTCCATTCATGGAGAACTTCTCCAGCCATTTGAGTTCCCCTCAGTACGCAGGCTTGTAAAGAGAACATAAAGGCCTCCTGCTCCCAACAGCCCCAGCAGATGGAAATAATCTGCACTGTTTACGTATCATTTTACAACCTAGGGAAATCAAGCAGGTGGTGACACAGTTACCTTTACCCAGACTTTAAAGCAGTTGTGGTCCCCACGGTGCCCGAGGGCAGCTTTCCCCTCCAGCAGAGCCAGACAAAGGTAACAGTGAATGGGTGGGTGATACAAACATTTTCTGCAGCCCCCTCCTCTCATTTGCCCGTGCAGGGACCCCCGGCTTCCTGCGCCGCTGGGATGGAGCCGGTTGCCTGCAGCAGGGAATCCCCTGCCCTCAGCATGTGCCTAGTCCTCCTTCCAGGGGCTGGGAACAGCCTTCACTGGTGTTTCACCATCCACAGCAAAACTTAGAGCCAAGACTAGAACACAAATGCTGCTCCCAGCGTCTAAACTCCTCTTTTTTCAGCATGGCAATTTTCAGTGTAGTATTGTTATTTTCCTTACTGCAAAATTCTGCTTGGATATAAGATTATTCCTTCTTCCCTTGCAAATGATTTTATTTTACTTATTCATATATTTCTGGCAGGTCACCCCAGAAGGCAAGGGTTAAGTTATACAGTGATTTTCAAGTGAGACCACTCAGCTTTGGCAGGGTCTGTGCTCCCCACCCCTGGTCCCTCTGTTTGATGAGGTTCAGGTCAGGGATGACTCGTGCAGAGACAATGTATGGATGAGGTGATCTGGGACCTGTTTATTCCTTTCCTAAATGATCAGAAAATATTTCAGAGGTCCCTCATCTCTGCCTTGTCTTTGTTTCTGAAATATCCCTTGAGATCTGGAAGGAGAAGTCAGTTATGTTTCATAAAAATACCACTTGGCTTTGTAAAAAAATACTTTAATTTTCTTCTTCTCTTCCATTTTTCAAGGAGATCCATGGAAAGGGAAATAAAAAGTGAGTGGGCTTTTAAAAAGTGTTTTAAATAAAAAGTTTCAGATTTGTATTTCAGTTTTCAAAAAAACCCCATACCTGAAGCAGTGAAATAAAAAAGAAAGAAATATAGGGGAGAGAGGATACAGGGGAGAAGAAAAGTCACATTCATCATTGTCCAAAGCCAAGATCTAGTTTGAACAGCAAACATCACTCAATTAATCCATCTGCCCATCATTCCCTTCCTAAACACATAAAAAAATCAAACCTTTGTTGGCACCAGGATTTGTCTACACACAACTATGTTGCTTTAAGGGAACATGGAAGTAGTACACATCTCACTGCTGTACATTGTTTTCCTTGCAGAAATGCACCTTCAAGCTGCATTGTTCATTCTAGGAGCCACCTGGGGATATGTTGTGCCAAAGTAAGACATCTTTATTTTTATATAATCTCATTCACATTGAAGGTTGCACATCTCATCCATAAGTAAAAACCCCACATTCCTGACCAAAGCTGTTGTGGGGATACAGAGCTGGCCTTAGAATGAGTTAGTCTTGCTACAGAAAAAGTGAACCCCTTGTGAGGGCCCAGTTTGCAAGCTCCCCTCCAAGCCCTTCAAGCCATTTCTGAACACAACAAGGCTACCAAATAAGAAAGTGCTCTTTTAGTTTATGACTCTATCAGTGCCAGGGTGTTTGCTGCTCTGACCTCATACTCCTATCTCACACAGCTCCAACAGAAAAGCATTAGGCCAAAGAGTATTTCCTTGTGGTGAAAGGAAAGCTGTCAGGCAGAGAGTACCAATGCAGTGCCAAGAATGGGCTGCTTGATGTGCACAGCCTGCAGGACTGCTCCTTTCAGCACTGTTGATAGTATGGACAATAATCCAGTCAATAGCATTAAGCTATCACATGTATCAGTGGGGACACTGTCCCAAAAGGAAGCTCTGGAATCAGAAGTGTGATTAGAGGCAGGAAGAGAGATTACAGCCTAGGAAAACATGTTGAGCAAGAACACACTGAAAATAGTGGGACTTGCTTTACAGCAGAGATAAAAACCTAGGAATGTTATAGAAGTAGACAGGACTATCAGAGCTGTATAGAAGCCAGATCATCACAGAGCTTCTGTTGCTGTGTCTCCTAATACAGGAACATCCTGGATGTGCACAAATACACCGTGGAATTGAGTCATTACATTTGAATGTATCTAGAGGAATGGCTTATCCACATGTTGCATTTGATGCCTGGAGATAGAGAGGTTCAGAGTAAAATAGGATGCTCCTCAAAGCTATGGGAATATTTGCTATTATATTAATGCAGTTTCATAAACAAGAGTTTAGGGACAGTTATAATGTTGGCAGACAACTGCTAATAAAGTAAATTAGTAAGCAGGATCCCCAGCGGGCAGTTTCCCTCTTCCTTAGGAGCACCTGGTTCTGAACATAACCAGAGCTGGGATATTGGTGCAGATGTCCCAGGCAATTTGGCAAGCCTGAGGTTTTCCCCTTATGAAATTACTCCTTTAAGTCAACTAAGGTTCAAAATGCTCAGTTTTCTGTCTTCTCTGCTCTGAATTTTCTCAATATCTACGGCTGATTTCCTTACACAGGGCTGGCGTTAGCACACCAGAGTCCTCTAACCTCCATCCATGCTCTAATAAACTGCAAATTCTGAGGTTTGTGAGAGTATTTTTATGCAGATTTTTGTTTCTAGCCAGGACTTGGTTTGCGGCATTTCCAGACCAGTCACAAACCTCTGGAGGAAGTTTGGGCTTGAGAAATTTGCAGCTTCATTTTGCTCACTGTAGAAGTTGGAATAACTTGGATAAACACTGGTTAATCAGTACAACTCCTCGTGCTTATCTGCCACAAACCCAGGCTGCCTACTCACTACTATTCCTCCAGCGCTAGTTTTCACCAGACATAATCACAAACATTCCTGTTTCCTGATGACATGCAGAGGAGCAAAGTTGATTCAGAAAAGTTTTCTCGTGCATAAGAGCACAGGCAGCTGGGGCTGCTGCTTGTGCCCACAGCTGATGTTCCAAGGGGCTTGCCAGAGCCAGCTTGAATTCCAGCCCAGCTGGGGAGATAGGGAGCTGAGGAAGTGTGACTTCTGAAGAGCAGAGATAGCCTGGGATAAGCACTTGTAAGCCACTGAAGTATGTCTCTTGAATTTCTCTTCTCAACAGCACTGTGAAGTGTGTGCAAGAGATGGTGCTGCAAGAGAAATGAAGAACTGACTGGAGGAGTTGTACACTTATGAATGGATGCTGGACTGTTGTGGATTTTTGGTGAGCCTGGTAAATTCAGCAAATTTTAGATTTATAGAGTGAGCAGAATTATTTTAGGCATTTTCTTCTGATGAGGGAAAGATCTCTGATCTCTGGTGGGCTTTCCCCACACCATCCATAGATACAGGCCTCTGCAGGCATGGCTGGATGAGCGCTCTCACCTCCCCTCTTCCCCTCCTGCTTACTTCCCTGTCTCTACCTTGAATTGCCTCGCAGTGCTGTCAGCCCATGCCGACTCCCCACACTTCTGACCCAGGGATTGGACTGGGGAAGCCCTGGGCTCTTGCAGGCACAAGTTAGAATTCCAAGATTTGCAAAGTGCAAAGTGGGCATCCCAGGATGCTGCTCTGGCTGGCTTGGACCAGCACTAGGATCCATCTCTAGGACCTGTTGGGGCTTGGACAGCAGACCTGCCAGCTCCACATCAGATTGCCACCCTTGGACATGGAGAACACTGGGGAATAAATCCTAGAGGGCAGGAGAGAAGATCACATCTTCACACACATTAATTTACATCCATTTCTAGTTCTCCTAGCTTTTTTGAAGACATTTATGTTTATTTGTTTTCTCATGTTACAGGTGACATTAATAGTTTATCAACAGCTGCTGCCAAAAGAATGATCCAGTTTATAGGCCCAGTGAAGAAGGACCTTTTACATTATTGGAGATAAATAAATCTTTGTTCCCCAAGCAGAAGAAGTCATTTCATTCAGTAAAATAACGAAGCAAAGAAATGTCTTCCCTCAAAAGTGTTCAAGAAGTGCTAGTAATGTAGAATGCAATCACCACAACAGATTTATTTAGACCTTTTCCCTCCATCACTTGTCATATACTTTTAAAAATAAAATTACTCCCGAAGGGAGCAATTCACAAGGCATTTATACAGAAGTTATGTCCAGCCAAAGCAGATGGAATGCAGATAGTGCAGGATATGACAGGGGAGCAGATGTTTTCTAATCATTCCTGCATCATTTCTGGTCACTAGCCAGTTGTATTGGGATTACCCAGTCCCCACACACAAGCAGCATGGTTTTGCACTTTGCAGAGACATGTGGTAATCCAGATGCCTGCTTGGGAGAAAAGTTAGGAGTCTCAGCACTGGTATTTTTATGATGCCTTGCTGTTGCACCTCATTTAATTAGTAAACAAAGGGAATGAGTATCAGAACTTAAATTGCACTTTTCACAGCCATCTCCAGCACTGGTATGGCTGCTCTGGAGTTTTCTCCACCTGCAGGAGAGGTAAGCAGCCCTGCAGGGCTGTCTGTGGCTCTTTGCTGGCTCCTGGCCATTGTATCTCAATCCTGGCCTGGGATAATATCATTTTTGCATGCTCACTGGCATTTCTAAGTCATTCTTTGAATTCTATTAAATCGTTTGGTTTTTTTTTTCCCTTGAAGATTGAATAATTCTTCTACCTGAATTCTGAGGGAAAAAAAAAATCACTTTTATCTTCATTTAGACAGTGGATAAGATCCAAATGGTTTCTAAAGGAGAAAGATTTATTCCAGACAGACCTGCTGTGAAATCTCCCCATTCATTTACATGCATACATGCATATGTGGAGACAGACACACGCAGATGCCTATATACATCATCTATCTCTGCATCTATATACATTCACACATAATGCACTGCAAAGATATGCAGAGACAGCTCCATGATGCTTTAGCCCCCGCTGTCATGGAATCGAACCACAATGATATTTCCTGAGTTAAGGCAGAGCTGCTTTCATTCAAGGTTATGTATGGATTAGAAATCCCACTCTCTGTGACCTGCATTTTACTGTATGAAGGTTCCTGTTTATTTGCAGTAAAGTGGCACCTGAAGTGGGCAAACAGATTTGTGTTTTTTCACAAGGTCCTGGGTAGGTTTGTGCCTCCTGGGCTTAAGGCCGTGTGTTGTGCCTTCCCTACACGAGTCCCTCACGTAGATGGTCCCAGCTGTGCCTGCAGGTATTGCACTCAAACCTCAAGGCTGCAGAGCTGGTACAGGTTTAGGGCTGTAACCAGTTTAGGCACATCTGAGAATAGTCCTAAATTCTTCATAGTACACTCCATACACATACATCCCTGTGTGTAGGCACAAATATTGTGTAGCTGGTCTACATAGGTACAACCTTTCCTTTCCAGAAGCCAACAGATAAATTTCTGCCTCTAAAATGAATCCAGAATTTTTTATTAAACTTCATGAGTGAAGGAATGTGATTTTAGGGTAGACAAGGACCAGTCTGGGAAATATCACTGAGAGAGTTGCCTGTATTAAGGATATTAGATGCTATACAGAAAGGAGGTGATGGCCCTGTGAATGCTTTCACACTGAGAGATAACAGTGCAGTTATTTTCTTCTTTGGCTTTCTTGTCTTCAGCAGCAAGGGAAGGGCCTATGTAATGAACATGGTTTGTTGAAGACTTTTCACTACCTCCAGGTAGATGAGAATTACAGGGCAAACAGAGGTGATAGAGAGTCCGTCAGACAACTTGGGGACAGAGAAATATTGCGCTGCTTGGGAAAAAGCTGCTTGGGAAAAAGCAGGTTGGGAAACCTTGGGAAGGCAAAATTCTGATGCTCGGGAGTCCAGTTATGTTATCACTGCTGATAGTGACACAGAGATGAATGTCTCAGACCAGCTGGACTTAGTCTGTGAGATCTAATGTTAGGGCTTCATAGGTCTAAGAGTTTCCATCCCTTAGCTGAATTTGTGTAGGACTTGGCTTTCAGTCAGATGTAGGCAACACATGATCCTTTCCCACTGTCTTTCTAGGCAGCAGTGGGACTGGCATGCTCCACTTCCTTGGCCAGTCTTGGTTGGGAAATGCTCCTAAGAGTGAATGGTGTTTAATTGCTCTCACATACCCAGGGAGGAGAGTTGGGATGCCTCTTGGCTGGGGACAAGTATGCCTGGAGGTAGATGGGGAATCAGGTTTTGTTACTGCCTTGTGTCCGGCCCCTCCTGGTGTCCAGAGGACTTTGCTCTTCAGATCCCCTCAGCCAAGCCCTGTTCATGAGGGTGCAATTCACAGCAGATTTTGTGTGGGTGGGTCAGCTCACAGAGGAGTGATGCTAACCCAAGCACAGAGCCAACAGCTTTGCTTTCCCAAGGATGATGCAAAAATAAAACAAATTATAGCAAAAAAATATTTTTTCAACATGAAATCTGGAAGTTGTCAGGAACATGGAATTGCAATTATAATTCTGTCCTGCTCTCAGACACACTATAAAAAGAAGGTCACCAGGACCCTTCTATTGATGACAGCAGACATGGCTATTGCTCTAGGTATGGCAGCTGCAAGAAAGTCATTAGACAAACGAACTTCACAGAAAATTGTTTCATTTTTCCAACGTGGAAAATATTGCTTGTCTTGAGTGCAGGACCAATCAGGAGGCATAAAGTCTGCAAGGGCGATAGACCTAGCTTGAAAAATTCATATCCACACCTGACCTTTCTGTTTTCACCTCTGAGAGATCATTTCCAGAGAATAAATTACCCAGTCATTTGTGAATCCATCGGGCAAACTCAGCCCTTTCATGGTCTCCTTGTGTTTCAGACATCCACAATAGGTGAACATATGCCAGCATCTGAGTCAGGGGTTACAGTGGGTGCAGCAGAGGTCAAATATAAAAGTCTCCTAAGTGTTGCCTGTGACTTTAATTCAGCAAAACACTGAAGCACGTGCTTAGCCTGAAACTGTAACACAAGCAAGAGTGACTTGTCTACTTAAAGCTGGGCATGTGGTTAAGTATTTTGTTGGCTCGAGGCCAGCATGTACAGCATGATGCTACTAGAGCAGTAATCAGCAGTGGGGAATGAATGCACGCACATGAGGAGTGAAGGCATCCCACTGATCCCTGAACTGAGCTCTGCAGGAAGCCTTTATTGACACAGGCTGTCACAATAACCCCTGGAAGGAGACAGCAGACTGACTGCCCAGGTTTAGCCCAGCGACGCCTCCTGGCACGAGGATGTAACCCCCTGTGTAACTTACACGAGTTGGTACCTTTACCATCAAGGTGGTTGGGTCCTCCTGCCCCTTTTAGCTGTGTGGCTGTCACATAGGTGAGCACAGGATGAATAGAGAAGTTGTGAGCTGCCAAAACAAGGAATACAATACCTAAGCTTTGGGTCACGGCCTGAAGAGCAGCTGCAAAGGCAGGGCCACCTATGCAGAGGGCTGCCTGGAAGGAGACCAGAGCTTCGTCCTGCTGTGTTCAGCAAAAGGCATTTTGCTTGTTCTTTGCAAATGTGCAAATTGCAGCAAAAATAGTGACTCACAACAACACTGGACTTTTTGTCCCTCCTGCCAGAAATAGGACTTGACACCTCGAGCACTGCTAAACGCTCAGGGCAGGGATGCCTGCAGTAATTGAACATTTCACGTGGGTTGTTGTGTTGTCTCCAGGCAGCCCTCTAAGGTGAGAATGTACTTGAGGATGCACTCAGAGTGGTGCATCCCTGCCAGGCTCCCTGGAGGGTTTGCTGTGTCAGGACCCATCCAACAGCAGTGATGCTGTGCAAAGCAGAGCGCTTAGCTCTGGGTATTTTGATTTTCACCTGTCCAAAGTGTGGATCCCACTCTGAAGCCATGGCCAACAGTCAAACAAGGATTTTTTCATGAAGAATTTATGGTGGATTTTAATTGCTCTACCAGATCAAGTGGCAGAAAAAAATGTCTTTTGTAAGTTAAGAAAATTAGATGCATTTTGCCCATTTAAACACATATGAGATTAGACAAATGTGCATTCCATTAAAAGAGGTTTTCTTTGAGAAAAATACCTAATGCTAGTGGAGCAAAAAATAGCTTAAGGAAGTAACTTCTAGTATTACACTGTGTCACTTGTGTATTCTTGGTGAATCGGTGCCAAAAGCTAGATTTCATTCATTAGAAACCATATACTCTTCCATCTGAGCCTGTGACTGAGCTAGGATCTGGCTTTTGTGTCTTGTGGGAAACTCAGATGAGATGTCAAAAACATTTCTATTCTAAAATGAAACACATAAAGACAAATTGCTTAAGCACCATGTATGAAAAGATTCAGAACTCTTCATTTTGCTTTTGATTTGTAAGCCTTGAAATGCTTTTATATGTTACAAAGAATTTAAAAAAAGACATTCTGAAGATTTATTTTCAAGAAGAAACATGAATTTTTCTCTGAACTGAGTTCATCAAATAGGTGGTGTCAATACTTTTGAAATGTTTCATTTTGGAGTTTCCCCCTAACAAAATGTTAAAATCAGCTTCTGTAATTTTTCCATTTGGAAGGAACTACCTTTTATTAGTCAACAATTCTCTCATAAAGAATATGAAATGTCCTCTGAAAAAAATGCTTCATGAAAGATGGGTTTATTTCACAGATCACTGGAAAGCAGTCAGCTTTAGCAAGGGCAGTGTGGAGGTTTTCAATGGCTCAGGAATTCATAATGATTAGACACTTAAACTAAGATGATTCCCAAAAGGGATTTGGAGTGTGGAGCTCTCGGTAATATTTGGTCATAAATATAATTCAGATTTTAATACCATGTGTGGTAAGCAATAGACTGCAATGAAATTCAGAAAGACTGCCTTGTGTGTCTAAAATAGACCTTTATTGCCAAATGCTATGTCTTAAGAATGTATTTGAGAGTAGCTGTATCTTGGATTTAGCTGAGCGTACTGGGATACATCTTGCCCAACAAAATAAAGATATATTGCATCAAGAGATTTGAAACGGGTCCATTTTTTTTGTTTGTATTTGCAAATTTCTTTGTGTGGAAAAGTAATATATAAAGCAAAGGTGGAAGAACAGAAAAATGTAAGTTTCCAGAACAAATATTTCAGCTAAATTTGTTTTGATGAATGATATCCAAAAGCAGTCTTTTATATATATATATACACAAATGTATGTATATGGCTTTCAGATATAAAGTAGTCTTTGTTAGAAAACTTTCTGCCTTAACTCTGATCTTAGGCAGAGGCCTCTTATCTATACAGCATTCAGTAATGGAATAATCTGATTAAAAGTGTTTCAAATACAGGTAATTTTATCAAAAGCACTGAGCTATTCCAGGGCACGATTACTATCATACTGCTTAATTATATTTTCTTTCTTTAGAAAAATGCAGCTATCTGAAAGTGTAATGAAGTGATTGCTGTTTGTGTAGCTGTGAAGAAGGGAAGCTCACTGGCTCATTAGCAAAGCAAATGATTTGCCTTTGGCATTAGTTAACCCTCAGGGCTAAATTCCACTCTCAAGTACATCAAGAGGAAAATAACAAGGGATAGTCTGAATTTGCAGTGCTGTTAGTGGGAGCAAAATTTGGCCCTTACCCTTCAAGGGGAAAGCAAATACAATATTCCTACTTTCCATCCATCATGTCAGATAACTAGATGGTTTGATTAGATTACAGAGCTCACACTAACAATGATGTATATTTGGCTGAATTGAAAAATGCCATTAAAGTGGGATTCCTGGAATTTATCAGGAAAACAAAATATTTCCTCTCCAAACTCATTATACTTACAGAAAGAAAATTGGATAAGTAAATGAGAAAGCTTCAAGAGACCCTCCTGTCTGTGTTTAGAATTAAAAGCATTTAAATATGTTTTTTTTTTCTGGATTTTTAAAAACACTTTGGATATTTCTGGCTCTGTAAATCTTTCATTTTCAGAAACAAGGTACTTTTAACATCTTCTCATGTAGAGCACAGACAGAGCATAATGCTTATCCCAGATCTCAAAGATCTGAAATAATGGTCCTTCAAGCACAAGATTCCTGTTGGGAGAAATATTTTTGACACAAATCGGGGACAGTGTAGCACTTGGTGCTTTTCTCCCAGATTATTTTTCTTGGTTGACAGCTGGAGACTCTAGGATTTGGGAAATGCACCCACAATTTGCTTTCAGGCTAGGGGAAACAGGCTTCCAAATTTTAGATGGAAAACAAGGGGACAAAGCTGACCTTGGCACTGGGCAGCCAAAGATCTAAGGATCGGTTTTCACAGCAGCCCAAAGATATGCAAAGGACTTCACCAGGCTGCATTTGGCTGAAAGCCAGCTCATTCCAGAGGGATTGGTGGGAATGCGGAGTCTGTGAAGGGCTGCCTGTACTAAAACAGGAGGGGGACCATGGTCCTGTCTGGCATTATTTCTGCACTATTAGGGTTATATTTCTGTAGATCTCTGCAGGCGAAACCATTATGGAGACATTCAGCTGCGAACACTGGCAAGAAAAAGCTGGTTGAGTGTGGAAAGGGATTGAAAAGGGGAAGCTACGTGATGGTGGGAGGAATATTGAGAGGTTTTTAGTCCTCTGCTTTTAAGGTCAGAAATGACTTCTGTGTCATCTGGACAGCATAACATTGGCCAGAGGTTTGTGGTGAGCCATGAAAAACTATCCCTGAATTTTTAAGTTTTCTGCTGATCTCTCCTTCTTGAGTTAAGCTTCACTTCTGAATAACCTTGTTATTCCCATGTGTTAGGTATCCCCATCATTCCCATGGGCATTTTCCCTTCCTTCCCTCTTGTCCATACACACACAGCAGGTAGGCAGAAATTTGTCATCCAGTGTGATTTTTAAAGGTATACAGGGAAGGATTCCAACATTATTAAGCTTTCTCACATTAAACAGTCTAATTTATTGTTAATAAGGTTTATTTTTTTCTTGGACTTGCAGTCCTTTTGTATGTTTTGTTTGAATCCCTTTACTGCCAGAGCAGTAAAATTTTGACTGCATCTAAAAGCATTTCTAATAAATAATCTAGAACACCACTTATTTCCCATTAAAAAGGACTCTGTTTGTAAAATTCTTCTCACATTTAATGGATTTTTCCTTGCATTCAGAATTTCCATCATTTGTAACTGGATCTAGTGCAAAACCTTGTGGAATAAATTCTGATCCCACTGTATAAACTGAGAGTAATTTAAGTGACATTCGAAGAGCTACTCCAGATTTGCACAAGAATAACCCTGAGAAGGGTCTATTGAAAAAGCAGACGCATTTGAACTTGTTAAATAAGGCATCACATGTACTGCAAAGCTGCAAACAGTGAATTCAGGTGCACTTTACAATGCATCTAATGATGGTGTTTCCCAAGGGCACATCACTGACTTAGCAAGCACTTGATCAAGGGACTAAAACCAGCCCAGATCCTGAGAGGCATTTGGATTGTGAGATTGCATTGCAAGCCCATTCCTAGAGGCTTCCAGCTAGGTTTGTAGGAGAGAAAGAGGAGCTGTGAGCCCTGCTGCCTTGCAGGTGGAACCTTGGGTGCTTTTTAAAGTCACATTTCTAAGCTTTTCCTTTGCAACACAAAGATCATATAAAACTCCTCAAAAAAAAAGGAGTTGCAAGTTGAGTTCTGTGTGGAATCACATAATTTTGGGACCTTGTACTTTAAGTAATGACAGCAACAGCAGGACATGTTAACAGATCAGCTACAGCTGGATGGAGTATAGTGCTGGCACTTTTGGGGATGCTGGATTTGTGGCAATGTCACATTTGGGGTGTAGGACTGTTACTGCAACTGTGAGCCTCAAGAAAAAAGTGTCTTGAGAAAGCTCTGTGCTATAAAGGCATGACGATGAAGGACTTAAAAGGTACAAATAGATGGAAACTGAGTGGTAACAGGACACTACTGCATTTTAAGTGGTCTTGAGTGGGTTTTGTGTGGGAGGATGACTGATTGACAGATTTCTGATGAAGCTGTTGTGAAGAAGGGGGATTTCACACCAAACAGGAATTTCAAAGCATGCCAGTAACTTTTTATCTTTTTCTCCCCAGAAAGAAACTGCAAACTAAAAACTGAAAACTCTGCGGGTTTTTACTTTTTCAGTTGGAAATCTTTGGCTCCCATTTGTTTTGCTGTTGCAAACAATGATCCTTTGCTAGATTATAAACTATCTCATTCCTTAGGTCCTTGGAGACTGAAAGCAGCAATGGGTGGATTGGTGCACTCCAGTTTTATTCTGGTATTGAGAAACAACTGATTGGTTTGTCTGAAGCCATAAGCATCCCTGCAGAACGTGTATGCAGCCAGTTAATGCATATGAGGATTTCATCCTCCTGATCTGTGGAAGTGCTGCTAACATTGCATCCTTTTCAGAGCATGTGTGGCAAGAAACAGGTGATGCACATGTATATCCACTTAAAGCATCCCCCTCCTATGCAACCCTCTTTTTGCTTAGCTCACTAAATAAGGATATTGATGGATTATTGACATTCATGCTGCCTTTCTCCCTCAACATCTATATACAGGGGTAAATAAATCCAAGGTCTTGTCTCAAAGGATATCTGCTCATTATTTTACAGTGACTGCAAATCATCTTCCTTTTAAGGTCTCTTTTAAAAGGTCTCGAGCTCTGGCTAGCTTAGGGCCATGAGCCCAGTGCACATTTGGCTAATGTGCATCTCTGTGACTGCTGTGCCATTTCCTTATGCATATTCAGCAACACAGACTATCGTGGTGAGTCAGTGACTGCATTAGCAAACAGCAGATTTTCAAGCTCCTACAGAGGCCAAGAAGACCCTGAAAGACAGAAAGGAAGAAAAATCAATCCAAATAAGCCTCATTCAGTCATTACCCTGGCTGCCAAAATATTAGGTCTGTGCTCTTCCTTTTCATTTGCTGGGGCCCTGACAACTTACAAATCTAATGTAAAAGATGAACTGAGATTCCATGTAAAATTTGGCTTGAAGTGTCATCTTGAATACAGTTACAGGTGGTAGCTTAGGCCAGAACTCCAGCAGCATCAGTTCTACTGCCTGATAGTGGGATTACATGTAGATGTGGCACTTAGGGGCATGTGTCAGTGGTAGACTTGGCAGTGTTAGGTTTTAAGTTGGACTCTAGGATCTTAAAGGTCTTTTCCAATCTAAGTGATTCTATGATTCTAAGATAATGGGTACAAGATTTTCCTGGCAGCCAAGTAAAGCACAAGATTTTACAGAGAGCCAGATCAAGATAATCACTTCCTCTCCAGCCTTGTCCAAGTCCCAGAGCTCAGTAGAGAAGGCTATGAGAGCAACTAGAAGCACATATGCACAGTTCAAAACCATGTGTGCAGCAGCACATGAGAGGATGCATGCAGTCTTCAAGAGATACTGCTGATGGGGTTTTGTAGCACTATATTTAAGCCCTTGGGTGATATCAAAATTACCTAATGTGCAGAGAGGGTGGAATATGTCCTTAGCAGACTAGAGAATATTAGTCTGAAATGCTCTTAATCAGACTGTGCAGAAGCACTCTTTAATGGGGATGTCTGCCAGATGTCACCATCCTCCTGATCCACAGCCAGAGCTGTTTCTGATGCTGCTCCTTAAATTATTTTCCTCAGATTGAGCTTGTCCTATTAATGTCCTATGCTCTTACATAATGGGTACTTCCTAAGCAAGCTCATACTGCCAGGAATGAGACGGAGAAGACCCTGCCAAGCAGCTTTGCTGGCATGCCTGAGCACTGGCATGTGGTGGTGAGCAGAAGGCTCGTCTGCAGCCCAGCTGTGCACAGGACTGTCTGCAGGGAGCACATCTGGCTGTATGGCACACAGCTGTCCACATGGCATGCAGCTGTCTGCAGGATGCACAGCTGTCTGCAGGCTGTCCCAGTGTTCACATGGCACAGTGTGGCACACAGCTCTGCCTAGGACACATCTGTGTCAAGGGGCACATCTGTCCCAGGGTGCTCAGCTCTGTCCCAGGGTGCTCAGCTCTGCAGGGCACAGTTATCTCAAGGTGCACAGCTTTCTCAGGGCACACAGCTGTCTGTGGGGTGCACAGCTGGCTTTGGGTGCACAGCTGGCTCAGGATACACAGCTGTCTGCAGAACACAGAGCTGTCTGCAGCTGCAGAATTCCAGTAGTATTGTTCTCCCCAAAGTGGATTCACCCTAATGCAGTTTAATTGAGCCTATCTAAATTCATGCCTTTCCTTAGTTCAGCTTGGCTTTGTGGGTTCCCAGTAGCTGCCAGACACAGCTCTTCCAGCCCTCAGGTCGGGTGGGTGCAGGGGATCCACTTGCTGAGGGCTGCCAGAGATTGCAGCTGATGCCACCACAGGTACTACCCTGCCTGTAGGCACAGACTGTTGAATTCTTTGCAGAACCCACATTTACCTTTTCCATGACACCATGCCGGTCAAAAACTTGGAAGGACAGACCCTGAGAAAGAGAATGTGATATAACAGACTAATGTGGCATCTCTCAGAAAGGTTTTAGATGAAGCTTACCTTGACCTGGGCAGGAGAAAAGATTAGATGATCTCTCAAGGTCCCTTTCAGCATTGTGAGAGAAAAAAGAAATTCCTCATGTGAAGTACAGAATGTTGCTGTTATACATGATCATGAACAAAATATTTAATAGTACTGAATAATTAATTGTACGACCATCAGTTGGGTCCATTATTCACTGGAGGTGGTGAGAGGTGCCAAAAACTTTTTCACCCTACCTGCTTTCCCACCTTCCCTGTATGTGTGGCAGTAATTCACAGCGCAATGGGGGCTGTCTGGCCAGCACAAGCCTAACAACCTTTTTAGGGTCTGGTATGAATTTTTTCGAGTCTAAAGCATCCCAGGAGGTTGGGTCATCTGGTGAAGAGAGCAGCTGCCTTATCCATGCAGGGGAGCAGTAACCCTGTGGCACACAGCAACTTCTGCAGACTGATTAACTTCAGACTCTGCTCTCCATGTAATGAACTGTACTTTATGGACAGGCAGCTGGATTTCCTGCTCCATATCTGGCAGCACCCGCTCCCATGTGTGGCATGGCAGTGCTAGCAGCAGGAAAAGGTCAGAAAGCCAGGGTGCAAAGATTAAGGGAAGGCTGGAGAGCAGGGCCGTGGAGCAGGAGATGGGAGTCACAGAGTTCCAGGCTAATGGGGCAGATGGGTCCCAGAAGAGGAGGAAGTGGGATGGGATGGGATGCTGCTCCGTGTTCTGGCAGGGGATATGCCGAGTTAGGACCAAAGGTTATCAACAGGATTTAGCCCCTTCCTGTTGCTAAATGTTTTTGCAGAGGAGCTGGGAAGCACTGCCAGGCCACTGTCTCACTGCAGGCAGACCCTAAGGCTGTTGGAGCCCTCCAGCACGCCCTGGATGTGCAAACAACATCTCCCACTTCCTGTGCCTCCCTCCATGGGCCAAATCCCCATCACATGGTGCAGTGCAGACCTGCAGAAGAGGCCAGGCTATCCAGGGACAGGGACTGCAATCGGGCATGCAGTGTCAGGGGCTGGAGTGCAATGGAAATCACACAGTGAGGATGCTGGTGAAGACAGGGGTGCAGGAGAGTGGTGTCATTCTGGGGGTTAAGCATCCACATTATGTTCTGGCTATGTTGGGCATGTCCCCACAGCAGGGCTCAAATGCACAGTGAGGACACCTTGTTTAGCATATTTCTGTAAAACAAATTTCATTTAAATTTCCTAATTTATTACACCTATGGCACAAATAGCTGTTCCTTCTCCTGGGTGAGTTTGCTGCTGAGGAGCAGATGAGCATCAGGGGGGTGCAAGGGAGAGGAAGGGAACACACAGGGAACAGAACAACTGCCCTTCCAGCAGCCAGCCTGCTCAGATTTACTGCAATGTGTGACTACACTGGGAGGCTTTTCATGCTTTCTGATCACTATCAAGCAGGCAGCTGTTTCCACAGACCACATAATTAATCCAGGATTTCTTTTCTAGGAGTGGCACAACCTAACTTATAGCCCATTATTTTGTATGGTGAATTAGAGTTGTTTCTTTCCCAGGAACAAGACTTTGTGCTTTTTAGCATTCCAATTGCAAATGAAACTCACCTTGTTCAGCTCCCCACTGCTCAGTAACTCCTCTCCTCAGGCTGAGAACTCCTGCCTCCTCAGCATTTACTGTCACCTCTCTTCTTGCCTCTTCCCAAATCATTCCCAGATCTATAATGAAGAGTTTTCAGCTGAGGACTGTGATCCTGCCAAGAGCCCTCATCACACAGACCACTATGGCCAGAACATTGTTCCAGGACTGGTATACATGGACTCCTTTTGCTAGGTGAGAGTCTGTAAAAGGATAAGAATTAACAAGAAAAGGAAACAAATAAAGAAAGCAAGCTCTGTCGATTTAGGAATATGAATGAATATCCAGCGGAAATACTGGAGATTGTTGTTGATGTAGAAACAGTCTCATTCAGACAAAGTTCCTTGTAAGAATTTTTACTTGGACTCAGAATTAAGACTTTTAAGAAGCTGAAAAAAAGGTGTCATTTGCTACTTTTAAGAAAAACAAAACAAAACAACAAAAGAAAAAAACTATGAACAAGGGAGAAGCCTTAATATAAGCTAACTCAAAACATCTCGGGTTTTTAGGAAAGTTCTATAAGCTCTCTTTCAGAGAAGTGTCATGTAAACTGAGGGGCTCCAGACAGAAGTTGGTGGCTCAGTGGTCATCTGCAGGACATCAGGTCTGTCCACAGTCACTTCTGCAAGACCACCCCAGAAATGTCACACTGGTGGAAGTGGCAGCTTAGGAAACATTTCCACTATTTCTAGGCAAGCTAACTTTTCTCTGTTAATGAAATTGCTGAGTAAACAGGTTTCTGCTGGATCAGGGGGGCACAGTTAGCCCTAGAATGTCCCAGTTTTAGATTTAATGTCTTTAATCCATTAGCTACTTAATTTACATATTATAGCAATTGACTCAGATCCAGGTGGAATTCAGAACTATGGGTCAGTATTATTCTGTTCCTCAGGGTTTCCCTGGCAATCACATAACATTTATTAAAACAGCTAGAGGTAGAATAATTCCATCATAATCCCAGAATAGTCACAGCAGCCCCATAATATTGGAATGTGAATCCATTCCAGGGGATATTTACTTTGCAGTAGGCAAGATGCTGGTATCTAGTGGGTAGAGGAGGTGATGAAAAAGACTTGACATTTGATGTAAAGGCTTAGAGGGTGTTCAGTTCTACTATTTCCTCTTCCAGAAGCAGGCAAGAAAAGTTCTTTTTGTCAAAGTGACGTTTTCCAGTCCTCCAAACTTAAACTTTCAGGTCTGTCTTTCTTCCCCTAGTGTGGGGCCTGACTTGAAACCGAGAACTTGTTCTTGTAACAGGTTGCAGGAGTTTTCCAGGTGCCACTCCTGGGTGACTTTCAGGCACTGGCAGCACTGGTGGAGCAGAGATGAACTTCTCAAGGATCTATTCTGTGGTGGGCCAGAGGAGCAAACTTGCCTTCAAAAAAGTCAGGTGGAGCAAATCCTACCTTGGTCCCTTACTTGACACTTTTGCTGGAGCAGAGAACATATTGAGAGCTGTCCTGCACTCTGCAAGCTTAGACAAGAAGGGAACAGATGGATCTTTTCCTTCTGTCTGCATCCTAGACAAGTACACAACCACTAGACAGAGCCAATTCTCACTGACCTGTTATCATTCCTGCCAGAGCCTATAAGGAGTATTCAGAGCTGTGTTAGTGTGCACAAGCGTTAATGGGAGACATGTGAAAGCTCTGAATCTTTATCCTGCGGGAAATGTAGATATTTTAGCTACTCCTTTGATCTTAAGACAAAAATGAGACGAGTAAAGGAACTAAGAGGAAGGAAAAGTCACAAGAGTTAACATTTTTGTGGGATGTGATGTCCCTGGAGATGTAATCTGAACCCTCAAAAATGTTAATTTTCCCTGGGTAAGGAAGTGCTGATGGCTTTGATGTGACAAAACCTCTAGTTGGAGCAACATTTGGTGTTTCAAAAGGTTGATGTCAAAATGTGGTAGGAACACAGAGCTGATGGAGTCAGATGTCTCATCCACTCCACTTTCCTACTATCACAGGCACGAGTATTGTAACCCCAGTTCGCTTGAATTCGCTTGAAAATATTAAATTCGGCCTAAAAGTAGGTATCTTATCCAATTTTGCTACATTTGGAATGCTTGATCCTGAATACCGCTGCTTCTCATTTCTAGTAAAAATACGATCAGGCTCATTAAGTCTTGTATCAATATTTCTCTAAAACACTTCCTTCTCTGCAGTTTCTGCGCACTGTCACACGGCAGTTCTGGGAGGTGTAACCACACCACCTCTTCTCCTCTGCTTTGCTGAGCTGCACAAGCCAGGCAGGCTGCTTTAGTTCTCTTGCACAGGACAGACCCTCCAGTTTCCTTAGCATCCTTGTAGCTCCTGTTTTACTGGATAATGGATGACCAGATGTGTGCAGACAAGCTCTTATTAGAGTTCTGCTTTCTGGCATGAATATTTCCCCCTTGTCTTGGAAATACCTTTCTTCCTGTTGCCTGAGAAAATTTCTGCATTCCTCTACCAGTGTTGTAGTGGGGACTCTGAGACAGCCTGTGTCTAAGAGCTGCAGAGCTTTGTTAGTTCCCACTGATGGTCTGTCTGCCAAAGGGGTCATTCTTGAGCCTAATCCCTATACACAAAAATTTGTGTGAATCATTTTTGCCCCATTTATCTTGTTCTAGCTCCTGAGACCATCTGATTTTTCCTGTATGCTCTATGATTTCATGAAAACTGGCATCTCCCCATCTCTGCATTCTATTAAACCTCTGTTTCATAAGAAGTTTGGATGAAGCATGTTTCTTATTGTTATGTCTATTAACCAGTTTTCATAATTATTTGCTTAATTTTTTTCAGTTCTTTTTTGACAATATTCTGCCACTGTTTTGGATTAGTGGTTTGAGGCTGGTAACTGGAGTCAGAAAAGTTATGTAAATTGGACGTAATACCATAAAAACCAAAATGTGTCTTCGTATTAAAACTACAGTAACCCCTAATATTGCTGAGGTGATTCCAGGTTAACTGAGATTGGATTCTACCATAGTGACTCCACTGAGATAGCTTATTTGAGTAAAAGAATCAGGACTGTACCTAATATGCAGATAGTATTGCACAATAACAAACCCACCCCTTGGACTGGAGGGTCTTTCTTTGTGGGAGGCTGCCAGCAGGGTCCAGGCAGCCAGCAGTGAGGTAGGGGACATGAGATTGGCTCCTGTTTACTTCATAGTACCTCTGACCCACCATGGGCAAGACATCAATTGTTTCATGAGGTATTAAAAGGCCTGCAAGGACTGGGACCTTTAGTTCATCCCATCAAAGGAGGTGGAGAATCAGACTGTTGCCTGATAGGATCTGCAAGAAAGCCTCAGCAGGCATCAAAAGCAGGCGCAGGTTTTTTGGGAAGTGTGGCTGCAAGGGATTGGAGCTCCTCCAAGAAGAATCTGGTTTCCAGTACTAAGGCTACAGGTCTGATGCTGAGGAAGAAGATGAGAGCTGCATGGCCTCTCCATGGCTGCATCCTGCCCTGAGCTGCATCTAGGAGACTCTGAGAAATCTCACTGAGCATTTGGATGTGTTTTTAGTCTCTAAGTATTTCTGGCACTTTAGTCCCTTTCTTCTTCATCAGCCTTTGCATTTGTGAAAGGAAAACATTTTCACTTCTCTGCCAGGGTAGTGGCTGGGACTGGCGCATTCATGAGTTCGAAGGGCTGAGACACTGTAACAGAGACAGGAGCAGGAGTCCCGGAGACGCTCATCCCTGTGCATTCAGCATGGGAATGTGCCAGCCTTGTGGCAGGGCTCATTGCTTGGCTTAAGCCTCCAACATACTTGCAGGAAGAAAACTGTAAACAGAGAATACAAATGTAACCATTGTTATTGGCAACTCCGCTTTCAAACGTCTTGCCAGAATATAAATCTTGACTGCTTGTACCTCTGCCGTTTCTCAGGTCTGAACCAAAAATATTTACCGAGGAAATAATGCTTGTAACAATGATCTCAGACCAGTGCAACTCATTAGCTAGCAATGTGCCTGGAGGCAGTATGAAAGATTTGACCCATCTGGAATTAAATAGCAAGGGATAGCTGGAAGCTGTATTCAATACTGATGGTGGGAAAAGCCTTAAAACTCCTTGATTGCAACACATGAAAGCTGTGAACCATCAATAACAAAAAAAATATGATGTGCCAACTATAGCAAAAGTAACAGCAGGGCAATGCCATTATTTAAGGTCATTCCACCTTCATCTTGTCAAAAAGGGATAAAGGAAGGGCATGATATAAACCAGTTCTCCAGCATCCTACTCCCTTGTCAGTAGGACATAATTGGCATTAAATACTGAACGTGTCTGGATTTAATAGAACTCCGCTGCTCAATTACTTCATCCACTCAAGCAATGGAAAGCTGCCCATTTCAAGAGTTTATAGGGGATAACTTGCTTTAAGTCAGACATCAGAGCCCCAAATGTCCTAATTGATATTTTATTAATAAATTCTCAAAATTATCATAATTTGTTCCAAGCAGGGAAGGTAAACCCACAACTGATTACCAGGGAAGAGTCTCTTTTTTATATAGTACATCTATTTGTAGCTGCTTAGAACTGAGGGCAAACACTGCCAATCTGTTTCCATCACTGGCAGCTGGGAAACTGGGAAACATACAAAGCACAACAGGGGATGAATAAACTCTTTCTGTGACATCTTTGACTATTGACTCCATTTTGGGCAAGTGGGTAGCTAAAAGTCCATTGCCTTTTTCTCTATAACTTCTCTGTTAGCGAGTGGAAGCAGGGTAAGTGGTAAAGGCTTAATGGCCAAGTAGGACATTGAGCATTTGAGATATACCCCCAGCTCATAGAAAGCTGCTTGAGAAGCAGAGGCCAAATGCCAGGAGTACGGATTTCTGTCTGGATTTGAACCACATGGTCACCCTTGGGTATGGACATGATGAAAAAGTTACTGTGTGAAAGCAGCATCAAAACTGCCGCCTTGCACTGCCTCTGGGAGCACCTTTGCCTTACAAGCCTCTCCAAAGCAGAATGCCTGTCTCCAGTGTGTCCAGCTGCAGTCTGTGTGGGGTGCTCAAGGTTGTCACCCCATGAGGATGCTATCATGCCTCCCCAGTCGGTGCAATACTAACAGGGAGGCAGTGAGGTCTGACCCCATTAGCTGCCAGGTGTTTATGAAATGGTGGGGCACCAACCCCAGCCAAAAGTCTGCACTCCACATTAATGAATGAACCATTTGAGCCATTGTGACAGATTGATGGACCCATAAAAAGCAAGATGGAAAGGGACCTCAAAGCATCATCTAGTTCAGTGTTTCTCTGCCTCTGGTCCGAAAGGTATCAGGAGACTGTCTGTGAAAGCAATGCTGAAAGTCTGTTGCAAACCCCCCCATACACTCTCATGAGGGCCAAAGTATTGTGAGGGGAAGGAAAACACAGCATTAAAGTGCTCAGAACTTAATTTTCATCCAGTGGATGAATGGAAATCATGGTCATTGTGCTGTGTAGGAGCTGGAGATTCCTCTCAGATGGTTTGTGTGGCCTTTCATTAAAATAAAATAAAAAATCATGCAGCTGTGGTAGTTCAGAGTTTCCCTGCGTTTTCTGGAAAGATCAACCCTAACCATTCATTAGAAGAAGTATTTGAGTTTCCTGGATGGGCCACATTTTTCGTGCCTGGAAATCTAGTGTGCATCTGTACCAGTCAAGTCCAGGAGAGCTGTAGGCAGGAAAGGATGAGCAAGCTCCATCCTACTGCAACTCTAGTAATATCAACGCAAAAAAATCAGGCAGTATTTTTCCTTTTTTTTAAAGGAAGTAATTAATATTTTTTCTTTTCCCTTATTTATGTCTGATTTTTGTAACTTAGATGGTCTTAGGTTATTTTAAGCACATGTTACAGTGCCCTGATTTCTGAATCCTGATTTGGGTGTGGAGTGTATACATCCCAACAAAGGAATACAAGTATTATCTGTTCTTTTTTTTTTTTTCTGAGTCATATTTTAAAAATAATGAAACATGAAACTTTATTTTATTTCACTTGATTTTACTTACACTATTATATAAATAAAACATATATTCATCATAATATATATAAATTGTCCACCTGTGCACAGTCAGCTGTGAGCTATCTTTGGAGGAATTTTTGGAACTTCAGAGAACTGCTGCCAGTGATGGCAAGGTGGGAGTACTCTCAGCTAAATTAGTTCTAGCATTAATAAACCTCCCCAGAACCTCAGTGTAGCAATAGCCAGCTGGGATGCTGCAGAGCTAATAAATGCTGGTGGGCCCCAGCTGGCCCTGTGCAGAAAACCACCTGGCAGGCAGTGAGTCCTGGTCCCCAGGGAAACCTGGAGCATGCACATCTTATCCTTCTGCTGTGCAAGCATCCAATCCTCCTTCCTCTTTTGGTAATTCATTCATGGAGCACATTTCCAGAGTGCTAAGTTCTGAAAACATTGTTTCTAGAAAGCCCTGTCTGGTAAAGTGCTCAGAAAATGGAAACTGCAGTATAAAACGTCACTGTTTAGATCTGGTTTTGTGTTCTGTCCTCTTGGGAATGATAGACCTGTGGCATTCAAAGACAGAAGTATGGCCTAGGTTCAAAGGCAACATTCAGCTCCAGGAACAAATAAATGTGGCAGCCTTTTAGTCCCAGCCTTAGTTGTACAGCTCCTTGCACTGTAGAAGACTTCTTCCACCACTGGAGTTTCCTGATGGTGTTGAGAACACCCTAATAACTTTAACAACCCCCAAAACACAGAAATAAATGCTTCTCGAGCTCACTGCTCACTTTTGCATTTCTCAGTGTTTTAAACAAGTGCCTAAGCTTTACACAATTCAAGTAATTTGTCAAGAATCAAAATCTAATTTTCACTCTTTCATTTTGAGCAGGATTTTGGATGGGAGAGAAGGATCATACGTTTGTGTTCAGCGCATTCTCCTTGATTTTCACCCAGCTGTATGCTGGAGGGCTCCTGTAGGTGTGGAAGAAGCCAGCAGTCGAGTTAAGGGGTCAGGGTTTTAGAAAGAGGATTTGGGTGATGCCACAAACAGTTCAATGGAGGCTGCCAAATCCATTCACCCACTCAGTGGCTTTGTCCTCCCAGTGAGTTATCTGGGGACTAAGTTATTATGACAAGTCACAGGTCTCTGGGACTTCCCACTCTTGTAGGCACCACTTAATTTACAATCCTTTCAAATCTTGCCTGTCTTGAGACCAGAGTGGATTTCTGAACCAGTCATTTAAGTTGCAGTTGGTAAAGCCTCTGTTAGTATTTTAATACAACATTGCTTTGGGACCCTGGATCTGCTATTGGAGGACAAAAGCAATAACAGATAACAAGGCATTCCTGAGAGGCAGTGCAATTTGTACATGGCATCCTTATGGTACCCTCCTGGTGCAGCATGGAGCTCTTTAAAGACTCTTCTTTGATCCAAGTTGAACTTTAGCCCTTTAGAGTTCAGAGGTTATGTCAAAAACTTTCTTCCTGGCTTTTAACGTCAGCAACTAGAGATTTAAGCCCTAATGGTGACAAAATCCCATTGTTTTCTGCACACCAGGACTTAGATAGGATTAAATTCAAGGAGAGGTGCAGCAGCTTGCCGCTGGTAATGGTGTTTCTCTTGGGATCTTTAGGCTTTCAGGAAGAAACTTAGTGCCCAGTCTTAATCTGCATATGTGTGCTAGCCAAAACTGCCTTGTCCAAATACATTTTAGTGAAAGAAATTAAGAAGAATCCCTTCTTATCCTGTCTGCTTCCATTTTCTATGTTACTGTTGGCTGATAGAGTTTAGACATATGTAGCAAACCACCAGTGCCCAGAGACCTTCTCATCACTCAGTTTCCCATGGATAGACTTGAGGAAAAGAAAGTGCAAACGTTTTGCTTATGGGTATCATGACAAAATTCAACTTGTAATATGACCAGTCCAAGACCAGATGAGTAGATGCTTTATGTTTCCCGTAAGCCTCAGCATCTAATAAGGGAAAATAGCAGAAAAGTAAGGCAGATGCTGCCAGAAAATATCTCATCCCCTGGAGGGAAGGAAGAGAATGAAAGAAATAGCTGGTGGTACAAAATATTTTGCCTAGAGAGATCTTGGAATTGTTCCCTAGCCACAGTGGGCAAATCCTTATGAATCTCTCATCTGGGCTCTGTACTTACGAGTGCTGTTAATGTACCTAACAAAATCCAGCCTTTTGTAAAAAACCCACAGTAAATCACTTCAGTGTGTCATCCTGGAGGTGACAGCTTGATCTACCATGAAATGGGGTGAGAGCAGAACCTTGCACAGTAGGATCTGCTGTTTGCCTCTGATATGCTGCTCCATCACTGCCAGGGAGCAGATCCCACCTGGGTAGCACAGCTCTCTCTTCAAAGGCCAGCATGGAGGACCTCCTTAGGACAACTTGAAAGCACAGCAGCATGGAACGGAAAAGACCAGGGTCACAGTGGAGCACAGATCACTCCCCAGGAGCAGCCACACAGCCTGCAAGACCCTTGGCACTTCCCGGAAGCCTCCGAGTTGCAAGGTTTCCTGCATTAACTAACTGGCTGCTGGAATGCTGAGGTGGGCCCTATAAATCAGCAATGTTGTTTTTGATGACTCCAGTATGCAGGGTTGCAGGAGGGCACTTGCATGACTGTACAAAACTCACACCAGTTTTGGTTGCCTTTAAATGGGTGAGAAGAATATCAACCTAATTTTTGATCATGCTACCCTGAAATTTCCAAGAAACCATGCTCTTGTCCTGTCTGATCATAGCAAGGTACCTTAGATCCTTGGGTTTTGTGTGACTGTGGAGGAGGATTTATGAGAAAGTCAGATTTGATCTTATGTGTGTCCTGTTAAATGCCTGACCACTGAGTTCTCTGATGTCTGTGAGTGCCTGTCGATGTGGTGCTTCTTGGATACTGAGGGTCCTGGAGACCTCAGCCTAAGAGTCTGCTGACAATATAGGCATAGTTAGGGACATCTGCACCACAAATGTCCTGTATAAGTCCCTGGGTTGTCTGCAGGCAGGATTTCAAAGCAGGCTTCCAAAGCAGGCTTCCACAAGGTCCTTCTGGAGTACAGGCTTGAGGAAGGTGTGATGTGGTTTGGTGAATATGTGAGAAAGCACAGCAACGACTTTTTTTTTTTGATGACCAAGCAATAGGTCAGAGAGGGAAGAAAATGGGGCAAAAGTGTGAAATTTTGCAAGGGAAAACACAGGAGGAGAAGGAGGCACTTGAAATGGAATGACATCAGATTCACACATCCTGGCAGAATTTACCACACACCTGTGTGCAGAAGCAGGCAGAAGCAGATAGAGAGGCCTCAAGACTTGCCCCAGCAGAGCCTGTAGTCCTCAGTCATGTCCCCATGGTGTTCATGGTTATCTTGCATGGCAGGCAGAGCCCAAGAGCATCCTTCCAAGATGAAGAAAAAAAAGTCCTGTACCCCAGTGCTGCACAGCCTTGCTGCACAGGCAGATACAGAGGCAATGGCCCAGCTTGGCCGTGGGGACTTGTGAACTGCCTATTCTCCTTTGTTTCAACGTGCCTGCCAATGCCTCTGCTGTTTCACACTTTTCTTTACTCAGAGATCTTGGATAAACATCACCTCTCCACCCCAGGGAATTCCTGCACTTGTTTCTCTTTGGCTGTTCACTGCTGCTGCAGAGGTTTTGCTGTGCATCGGGGCTCTGGGAGGACAGCCCCGCACCAGGGACCTCCCCTGTGCCCTGAATGGCAGAACCTGGATGAGAAGCATCCTCTGGCACAAGGAGAGGAACAGCTGCAATTTCTCAGGACTTGGTGCTTTGAGAAAAGGAAATATTTTTAAATGCTCTTTTTGTTTCCCCGCTGGGGCAGCATGTTCCCTGAGGAGAGGGTGTCAGAGCAGCATCTGTGAGGGCCAGGGATGTGTGCTTTGCACAGGGGAAAGAACTGGGCAGAGCTCAGCCCAGAGACAGGATCAGGACATCCCTTGGGGGAGGCACTTCTAGTCCTTCATGGAAAAGTGGTAGGCAGTGCAGTGAGGTACCATTGTGCAAAGGACAAGTGGGTGGGAGGAGGCAGAAACCTCTGCCAGGTTCCTCCAACAAATCTGGTTTATATCCCACAAGTAGGCAGCTTTTGCTCTGCTGGTGACAGGATGAGAAGACATGAGACCACAGGACTCTAACTCACCTGTGCAAAGTTCAAAGAGCTGACCTGGGGACAGTGTCACTGAACTGCCAGGGTTGCCTTTGCCCCCAGGTTAGCCTGGTTCATTATGATGGTGAATTCTCTCACAAGGACTCAGAAAAGGAAGCAGTGAGGGTGTTTATTTTTCTCTTCCCAAACCTTCTCTTTACTCTTCTAAAGTTTCAGGGGAAAAAATAGGGCTACAAATGGAATTAAATTTTCAGCTCATTATGGCAAAATTATTTCCCTTTTCTCTCAAGAAATATGATTACTTTTGCTGTATTTTGAGGGGAATTTGTTGGAGAAAAGGTCTGCTCGTTTCTGTGAGGCCTCTGTGCAGAAAGATTTTTTTGCCATTGTGGTACAGAAGTGGTATCCTCCAAAGCTTTTAAATGTGGGATAATGGCTCTTAGCACTATTGCAGTGCCCTTGCAGAAGGGTTTAAACCTTGTTGGCAGATCCAAAGAGCTAGCTATTCAGCCTTCTCAGTTCTGCTGTCCAAACTATTGTTATCCAAACCCATAAACCATAGTCCAAGCATAGCTATCCCAACTATAGTTTTGGACAGATATTCCTGACCTTGTGGCTTGGTGTTGTGCATTCTTCAGTTTCAGGCTATATTAGCAAGTCTGGGCAGGAATCCATTCATATAATTATTCCAGCACATAAATTTGCTGCTCTTAGAGTGAAATCACTCAGCAGTGGGGAGCACATAAAGAGGACACACAGAGTTTAATGTAGGAAACACTTTAATGATGAAGAGATTGCCAGAAGTATCTTGGTTCAGTCCAGATCCCTAAAAGAGTAATTTTATGGGATATTGCAATCCCTTTGCATTAATTCAGTTGGTTTTTTTCTGTACAATGGAACATGTGGTTTTTTATTCAGTATCACTAATCAATGTGTCACAGATTGTAGTGATTCCTGAAACCATTTTCTCTCCATTGTCTCTCATTCTCTTACTGCTCCCCATCCGCACTGTCTCCTCTTTCCCTGTGAATGCTGTGACCTAGATTGTGACCAGGACGATCTATGTCATGAAAGGACAGTGAAAATGGCACTGTGCTGCAGTGCATCCTTGTGGCACTGTGGAATGACCGGCTGGGTGTTGGAAGGGCAGCCAGCACAGAGCATGTTCAGGAGTTCACTCTGCACTAGACAGTTTTCGAATGGCATCCGCACTACTTGGAAGAGGCATTTTTGCTGCTGGGCACTGCAGCAGTCGCTCCCCCTCCGTGTCCTGGTACCCAGCAGATCCAGAAGCCCATGAGCCTGCCAGGGTCGGGGTTGCCAGGCAGGAGCTGGGACTGATGCTGCAAACACGTGGGGTGGGGTTCTCACAGGGGAGGATGCACCAGTTGTGTGGTGCCTGTGCTCAATATTCAAGGCTTGATCAGATTTAAGTTGTCACAAATTTGGCACCCAGATAACTGAGGTGTCTCCGAACACCTGTGGTACAGAAGAAAAATAAAATGATGAGGCTTTTGGATAGGTTGCTTACTGCACAGTTGCCAGTGCTCAAGTTCTGTAACATTGTTTTTCTTAAACATCAGCTGCCAGAATTAGAGTACCACTGAGAATAGCAGTTTGCATTTCTTAGCTTAGTTTCCTAAGGAGGCTGGGTTTACAGGATCACCATACCTATCCATCTGCCCCTCAATCCCTCCCTAATGACTTTCAAACTACACAGCAGACTGGAGAGAAGGGATGAAGTCTCAAAGTTATTAAGTTTGTGCGATCATTGCGACACTGAACAAGAAAGGGAAGGAGAGGAATCTTGTTAGAGGCCTCCCAAGGGAAGGATTGGGTTGCCAGCCATGCTTTTTGTTAGCCCCTGGTGCTTCTGCATAGCCAGCCAAGGCAGTCACCAGAAACCAGCCATCAGCACTTCTGCCTGCAGAACAGTTTAACTTACTGGCAAATCTGCATGGACACAAAAACAACCTGTAGAATAAGAAGCCCACCAGGCTCTAATTTCAGAAGGCCTCTATGGAATATGCCCTGGATAATGGCATTTTAAAAGCATGGCTCTTTGGATGCCTTGCATGTAAGCATTGCAGTGCGCCTGTGCTTTCCTGTACCTGATGCCCCTGGGAGAAGGGTGAAGTGTGACATCTGGAACTTTGTGACCCAGCATCACTGTATTGATACCTCAGTATCTTTCTCATACTTCTCATAAAACCTTTTCTTAGGTGGCCAGTGCTGTTGCCCACTTTCCTAATAATAAACCATGAGATAAAGTGATTTGCTTCAAATAATGAGAAATCAGAGGCAGAGAAAATTTAACTCTACCTCTGCCATGCCCTAGGATCCCATGCAAAAACATGTAAGACATGCTGAGAACTGCTGACAAAATCACCTGTGCACCAGTGCAAAGCCAATTGCATTCTGTGAACATGTAAATAACAACAGCACAAAAACTCAATTTATAAAATATTTTTGATTTGCACTGTAAGTTCCTGAGAGTAAAATCTTTCACTTTGATTCTGTAGCACATTGAGCAATGGGACCTTGTTAGGCTTAATGTAAGACCACCAATATAAGCAACTACTAAATGGATACCAAATGTTGGTACCTGCTCTCAAGGATTTACTGTAATGTCTGTTAAATTTTGATTTAGTTCATGATTAACAAATTAGGAGCATAACTTCTCCTCTTGCTTCTTTTTTTAAAGGTGCAATGAGATGACACAAAGCTTGATAAAATATTTTTGGCAGGCACATTCCTCTGATATTTCTTTAACTGAAAAGAGAGAAAGAAGATCTGCTCCACCATTTTACCTCTTCTAGCTGGGCGTTATTTATGGGCCCACTAGAGAAAAAGTTTGTGGGCTATTCCTTATTTAGCTGAAAGAAAAAAAATCCAAACTATTTCACTAACAGCTGACTTTTTGGATCATTTGAGCAACCATTTTAGTTTCAATAAAATAAATTTTTTCTGTTAAAACATTTAATAAAGTGATTGAGAAGCCCATGCATAAAAGTTCTCTTCACACTTCATGGCATGGAAGCTGATTGGCTGTTTCCAAAGAGATTTTATTCCTCTGTGCATTAGGAGGGTCTCAGGTTTCACAATTAAAGGACACAGTCCTTTTATGAAAGCCTATATTGTGAACTGAGGGGGAGAAGGGAATTCACACAAATCCTCCATTGCAGAGCTCAGCTGCATCCTTTGGTAGGTCCCTTTTAGTCAGAAAGAACTATTAGAACTGAGGAGACTGGGCACAACAAACACTTGCAGTCATGGGCCAGCTGTTTTCAGCTCCAGCTCTGTGCCATTACCTTCATCCAAGGTGTGCTGTGCTCCTCGTCGCTCCATGCCCCATCTCATAGCTCCCACGTGGCTTCGGCCCAGGAGCCTCAGCAGATGTTTCAGCAGGGCGGGAGCAGGGCTCAGGTCCTGAGGCAGGAGTAAGTCCAGAGATATTTGGGGCTCAACTCTGCCAGGGGCTTGATATGACAAGTTGGTGCTTGTGAATAACGTGCAGGTCCTGGGCAAGAGAGGAGATGTGGGCAAGGGAGTCACACCATCTCCATACGCGGTAGTCAGCCCTCAGTAGAATGCAAGAGTTTAGAAGACATTTAGAAAGGCTTAGGGAAGATTTAGAATCATATGCGACCTGGCTTCAAACTGAACAACTAGTGTCTGGGTAGTTTGTTTCCTCAGCAAACAGTTTTCTGGACAACAGAAATGTGATAAGGTGAGCTGGATTTATGCAAATCTTCACTGCAGTACCCTGTTGGGAAGGGTCAGTTTGACTGAGAAAGACAGTGGTAGAAAGAACAGTAAAAGAATGTCAGTAGATGAGCAAAACCTAGCAGAGCCAGGTCTGGGCTCCTGCATGACCCTGGTGGGTAACCTCCTGAGGCAACCTCCTTCCCTGCCCCTTCTCCTCCTGCTTGATACCAAGCACAGTATTTATCAGCTAGTAACACAAATGAGTCAATGAACTGGTCCCCAGGGGTTAGTATAGCACAGACTCGCTAAAAACCTAACTACCATGCTGAGGAATGTGAGATTGCAATAAGTCATTCTTTCATAGCTCAGTTTTTGTACTTCAGGATGAAAATCCTCCCTGTAGATATAAATTATTATTTTTTCATATAAATACTTTTTAATACACCAGTAGGAGTGCCTGGGAAGCTGGGCTCCATGGTAGGATAAAGCAGCTCTGACTTACAGAGTGTGAACTCACTTGCTTCACAGATTTCTGCCAGTGTCTCTGGGCATGCTAAAGCCTGTAATCAGCAGAAGTTCTTTAAAGCCTGAGTATTGGTTTTCAGTGACTCCTTTGAAATGCTAATAGCACTGATCACCCTGCAAGCTGGAGTATCAGTTCATCCCCATCTCTTCCCTGAGACAGAGAGTGGTGGAAAGAATGTTTCCTGGTGTTGTGGTTTAAACTGCACAGGTACCCACCCATAGCCCAGCTGGGTCTCTTCCAGGTAGGCAGCAGTGCAGCATGATGCCAGTGAGGTGGTGGGATGGTCCTGGGCAAGAGCAGAGCTGTCTGGGCCCCCATACCTCCTGCTCTGTGACCAGGGGTGCAGGCTATGCCAGAGCTGCTGTCAGAGAAAGGCATTTGGGAAAATGGACTCACCAGTCAGCAGCAGCTGACTGCTGTTTTTGTTTCAAGTTGACTCAAAAGTCTGCCATAGCCTCAAATCAAGCACTTCATTTTATTTTGAAAATTTGCTTTGAAAAGCTCTTTAAATAGATGAGTTTGTCGGAAAAGAACATTGTAGGGAAAACTCCCACTATCTCAAATGGAAAACTGGAGGTGGTTCCTTGTAACTTGTATGAATATTTTATTTCTGTGTTTTTATTTTCATATAAAAACTACCCTCTGAACTAGAACAAGGTCTAAGAACAGCTTCCATCCCTTCAAAGCTGGCCTCATTCTGTCGTTTTTTTTTTCTTTTACTGTTCATTAAAAACATTTTGCTCTGTTCTCTGGCTGTTATATCTGCAAGGTGTATGTCCATATGCATTATCTGAGAGCAAAAGCTCTGGTACCTGGGGAGCCTTGGAGCCCTGTGACCCTGTGGCCGAGGGCACTGAGCACAGAGGGGCTGTCTTGGCAAAAATTATCTTAAAGACTAAATCTGCCCACAGCGTAGTATTTTCCAGACTCATGACCCCAGATCCAGACACAAGCCTCGCTTATGCTTGAACTTCCACCAGGCTCCCAGCCCCTAGTTTGGCAATTGTTGCTGTAGTTCATCGAAAGTTTGTCAAAACCCATACAATTCCACAAACCGTACAGTTTCAAGAAATCAGCATTTTTCTCCTGAAACCTGTTCTGCTGGAAATTTCCCAACCCAGTTCTACAGAGAGCCATTATTTCTGAAACACTTTTGTAAACATTTATTGCAGGGGTTTTCTTAATGACAACAGCCACAGACTCTGGCTGAGCTTAATTTGGCAATTTGCAAATCTCACTCCTTTTTGTCTCTTGGCCAGTTGGAGTAAGGGAAAAATTTTTTGTGTCTTTCAACACCACCACTGTGGTTTGGCTGCAAAATCTGCTGCAAAATGTTTCCTGGAGATGTCCCTGTGCCTGACACAGCAGTACTGTGGAACCCAAGGCATTGCTTGTGATAGTGGCAAAATACTCAAAATTTGCTTAGCATCCTTCTCTTACAAATCTTAACCATAAAGGAAGGTTTACCAGTGTGTAGGGAATTATAAGTAGCTGGGAAGAATTTCAGTTCGTGTTGCCTCCATGGATTTCCTTCAGTCTTTACTAGAGAAAGAACACCAAGTCTCACCCCAGGGAAAGAGCATAAACCAGATCCTGGAGGCACTCAGCAGTGGTCAGGCCACATCCCAAGAGACAGCAATTACCACTTCCCCACAGGCTCTTGCTTTCTACCCAAAAAACCCTGAAAGCACTTTGGAGTCTGGCACATGAACCTTATTCATGTTTTGTAATACCCTAGCAGAGTGGTGGTGGTGAGAGGTGGCAGACAGGGAATAAGGGTGGGGGGAGAATCTCCTTGTGGGAGTTGCACCAGGACTGAAGGCCATTCCTTGTATAACTTCCTGGGATGGTGTCCCAAAGGGCTGCCCTTTTGTGCCTGGGAAGTGGAGCAGAGGACCCCACAGCCCCCAGTGCACCCCTTCCCTGCCTGGGCAGACAGAAATGTTCACCAGGACAGCTTTGCTCCCAGTGCTTGTCACAGGGAGGTGGCCAGCAGGATACAGCCAGCCTGGATGTGATTTCATTCACTGCTTTGTGAGCCAGTGTCAGTCTGCTGTTTTTCACATCATTCCTGATCCACAGCTGCAGTTAGGAGAGCTCAGCCTGCAGCACTAGCTGGAGATATTGCAATCTGCTCTTCCTCTTGCCCCAGAGATCTCCTTCTCCACAGATGCTTTCCATGCTGGAATGTGGATTTGTTCTTTGTGACCATTCTATTCAAACCTCCTCTCCCCCAGGTCTGGATTACCTGCTCTGTTTTCCTGAGCTCTTGTGTCGGTACCTTACACAACTCTGGGATCTGTCTATTCTTTGAACTTGAACCCTGATGAAGATAAATCCTCACCTGCACTTTGCTCATCTGTTTGGCTGTATGTTCTTGGATTCAACCACTAATCTCCTTGAAAGACATTTGTTCAGTCCCTTTGCACTGCAAGAGAACAAGCAAAGGACTGCTGGTGCATTTAGTTCCTTCCTACTGCCACATCACACTATAAGCAGACCACTTTGGCAGAAAAAAACCCAAACAATACGACTTTTATAACTGTGCTATTTTTTGAACATAATGGTTTGGTGAGTGTAAGACCTAATGAAGAGGCTTCTCTCTACCATCCAGGAACCTGCCCCCATGCTGGTTTTGATCCTCTGAAGCCTGCAGTGAGGTTAGGGCCTTTAAAAAGGAGTCCCATTTTCCAGTCTCCCACTGCAGAGAAAAACTCTGGAGCATTAAGACTACCCTTCAATGTGAAAATCCCAAATAATCTACTTCTGTGCTGGAGCAGAAAGGTCAGGTATATGCAGAAAACCCCGAGAGCCTTTCACAGATGGGTCAGTTATGGCTTGTCCTTGCACTGTTTATAGCAGTCAGGCAGATGGAAAAAAAGTCTCATCTCTGCAGGGGTCCCTGCGTGATGAATCTGTTTCTGATTCACGCCATCCTGAGTGTTGAGGATGCTCTGCAGAGTGAGACAGAGTGAGGTAGTCCAGCTCTCGTGCTTAAAACTCACTTCAGACCTCCTTAATAAGTTCAGTTGCATTTAATACAAGCACCCAGGAGAATCTAAGCATCATGTTTGTGTGCTTGAGGCACCAAACAGAGAAAGTAACATGTTTTTCATCAGGTGCCTCTAATTTGTCCATTTTTAATGTTACAGTATCTGTAACACTACTTGAATTACAGCCCAGAACACATTCTTCTCTAAAACTACTTTAGAGGTAGTAGAAACCACACAAAGCAGAACTGCTAACCCTCTTTCCTCCTTAAATCATTTCATATTTCGCAGGTCCTACAAAATGCTTTGCAGTTCAGGAGAACAGTCTCTCTGGGACACCACACATCCCATTTTAAATAATAGCCCAAGTGTTGCCTGGAGGAATATTAGTAACGTTTGCCAATTGTAAAAGGTTTGTAAAAGAATTTCCCATTATAGGATTTTGCAAAGCAGCCATTTCAGTATCATTTTTGCCTTGTTACGTTTCAATGTCTAAGTTTATTTGTAATTTCTAAAAAAAAAAGAAAACACTTGCTCCAGTAGAGAACTTCCAATTCTCTTTCTAGGAAAGATTTTCCTCCAAGTGAGAGTACTGTGGGTTTTCTGGTGCCTTTGTTCGCACTGGGCTCTTTGGTCCTACGGAGTCAAGTCATCCTGCAAAGAGCACCAGGGCAGTGCCTGTCTGGCTCGCAGCAGGCAGGCTGCAGGGTGAGCAGTGCGGAGGGTTGGTTTAGCAGCTGCTGGGAGGTGCTCCGGTCTCCTGGGTTTTATTCATGGCTATGAGGCAGACTGCCTGCAGTGAACTGCAGGGAGAGTTGTGAGCCCAGCCGAGCTGAGACGGGTACCAGTTTTGGTGACTGGGACCCGCTGCCGGAGGACATTTTCTCTGCACAGTCACTCCACTTGTGTGACACTGGCTCTGGTAGCTGCAGTGCAGCCGTGGCATGAAGGAGGAGCCCGTGGACCTGCTCCAAACATTGAACTGCTTCAATGCAATGCACATGGAGACAGAGAGTGATGCGGTCAGAGCCAGGCCAGCCTTACTTTGGTCCTTGCCCTTGCTTGGGCTGTCGGCCTCTGGATGTTTTGCCTTTCTTCTTCTCCCCCTATTCTGCTGCTCCTCTGAGCTGGCAGCAGTGAGGCTGCAGCTCTGCCTGCCAGCAGCCTGCTCCTGCTCTCATCCAGGGGCGCTGATGGGCAGGACAGAGTGGGAGTGGAGCACAAGGGCTCCTGCTGGTTTTGTAATGCACAGCTGGATCTGCAGCTCTGGCAGGTGTGAACATCAGGGCTCAACCAATAATAGGAGTGGACGTAAAGCAGCAGGAGGAGCTCAGATGGCAACACTGATCTCCTGTGCACTTCACTGCAGAGGCTGGCAAAATGTTTCCGGTTAGAGTCGCTAACACTGATCACCTGCACAAAACAGGCTTCTAACCTGCTCCTGGGTCATGGGCTCAGCTTCTGCCTCTCCCTGCCTGATCCTACATTGCTCTGTCCCTGGCCTGGTGCACCAACTGCACTCTGGGCTAGAGGATGCTGCAAGCTCAAGGCTTCCCAGCCTGGAGAGGAATTCAAATTCAGAGGTCTCAGCTCTTGCTCAATTCACTTCCAAGTATATAAATGGAAGGGAGGACGAGGAGGCCTCTTCTCTAAAATAAAAGTAAATATACTTGATATTTGGAATGTGAACTTCTTGGTGTGAAATGTTCTCCAAGCATGTCTTGCCTCTTCTGGGGTTCAAGAGACAGACCAACCTCTAATTTTAGGATCCACCTATGTGAGAAACTGTAGCCAGTGGACCAGGTTTTGGGAATTTGTGCTTTGTTGAGGAGGGGAAATCTTGGCACTGAGGGTCTATAAAGCCAAGGGGCAGAAAAGGTCTAACACATTGGTTTTTGGAGAATCAGCCAAAGGCAGTGTGCCCATGCCTCAGTGCTTCTGATTCTCAGCTGAAGCATAAATCCACTTCCTTCGGGACTTAAACCACAGCACCAGCCCAGCCAGTGGGGCAGCTGTGGCACAGGCACATTCTGTGCTGCTGTCTAGGGTCCATAAACCCCTGTGCAGAGGCAGGGCAGAAAGCCACGGGCAGTAGCATCTTAAACCACTTCACTGAGATGTTCCAGAGCTCATTTGTCAGAGCCTGAGGTCTTTAACTGAACATAATCTTCCCTGAGCAGAAGGGCATCAGTGTTGTATGAAAACTGCAGATATTTTGAATAATGTAACCACAACGTGCAATACAGAGACCACAGCTGTTTTTCTGTACAGAAAACTCAGTTGAATCTTCCACATTTCCCTAAAGTCCCAGATACTTGAACTCTGCAAGGAAACTGACAACTTGGTGTGGCATTTCCTGCACGCTTTCACCCCAATAAGGTACTGTGGTTGCATGACATGGTTAGACCCAGCAATCCTCAGAAACCTGGGGAAAAGAATGGAGATGAGCATAACAGCAGTGGAGGGGAGGGAGTGGAATGGACATCATTGCAATTGCTTAGAAACATCATTTTTGATAAACGAGCAGCTAACTTAAAAGCAATTTGATGGCACAAACACAATAGTCAACACTGGAATGAGCTGAAAGGCAAACAGGATAGGTGACAGCAGTCAAGGAATGTGTGGCACCAACTGTGTGTGTGACCTTGGCAGAAGCTGTGCCTTGGTTTCCTATACCATGAGATGGAGAATAGTATTTCCTTATCTCACAGGACTCTTGTAAGTCTTAATTTATGTTCATAAATCACTGTGAGCATTCAGGTAGGAGTATCCATTTACTGTGGAGCTGAAAATTATATAATCATTCTATAATAACTTTTTCTCTTTGATAAATCACAGCACAAGATAAATATTTTGCCAAGTGAGAACCTTCATCTTAATTTTGAACAGAAAATACCCTAAAATTGAAACAAAGTATTAGTTAACCACAAAAGGGCTTTCCGTGTCCAGACTTGTGAACTTATAGCCTAGAGTCATGACGACTTTCTATCTAATCTATGTGTTGGAGTAAAATACCAATGTCTGTAATCCTAGGGAAGAATCCCAAGATTGCAATATACCTAAAGGAGAAGGAAGTGAGGAGCGGTGCTCTCTGTGTCTAGGAAATGTTTACTTGACAAATATTTAGCGAGCTTGGAGGTATTTTTGAGAAAAAAAAATGGCATGGATTCATGTTGATGAATGTTTTGCTACTGATTAAATCTGAGCCTGTATAAACTGTGTGGTGACAAAGAAACCTGAGACCGTAATGAGGAAACAGTTGGGTAGGATGTGAGAGATTGAAACCACAGATATTGCCATCCCCAGGAGAAATACCTCATTCTAAGGACTGGAAATTAGTTTGGGACTATTGGATTCCATTCAAGGAATAAGTCCTATTATGCACAATATCTCCTAATCTTTACTCTAGAAATTGCCTTGAAAAGCCAAATCTTGGATTGCAATAATTAAAGGAAAACATATGTGAAACAAGACGCTTATTTCTTGTCTGGGCTTTCATCAGCCTGTCCGGTATAAAACATCCCTGTGTCTCCAGTCAGTATAGATCAACTTCCCTCTGCACACCCCCAGGTGTGCTCAATGGCTTTGAGCATTTTATAGACACAGGATTTCCAAGGCCCTTAATTTTGGTTGTGCAACCTGGCGTTATCCTTCAATACTCATTTATTTATGTATTTAACCTACTTGGTGTCGAGTCCAACTAACTTCTCTGAGAGACTGTGTTCAAGCTGCTCCCTAAGTTGTTGTTGAACCATATTGCTTGGCATGTTATTTTTTAACAGAGGCCAAAAGTTTTGAAAAGTGGTAACCTAAAAATGAGTTCCCTAGTTCCTGACTTGGGCCCTTTTTAAAGCAACACTGGATGTGTAATACATTTGGACATTATGCTGCTAATGTAAGATGTCCACATAGTCATCAAAGCTAACTTAGCTTTGAAAAATTGTGAGTAGGTATAACGGTAAAAAAAAAAACCCAAACAGCTTGTTGCACTACATTTATGTCTTTCCAGGGTAAAAGTCTGCAATACCCTGAGTAATTTCTGTTTGACATTAATAAACATTTCATTGCTACATACTTAAGTTATGTTGTATATCCCTGCTCAGCAATATTGACACCCAGAGGTCAGGACTGCGTGAAATGGCTTAGGTCCTGTGAAAATACAAATCGGATTTGTGGTCAACCAAGGCTGGAGTTTCATACTCACGCAGACCTAATTGGCCACCGGAGTTTTTCAAGCATTTCCTTTCTGAAGTGTTCTTTGCTGCTCTGCTGCTGGTTGCAAAACTTTGTTCTTCACAAGAAGGAAATTGGTTACAGTAAAGTCACAAATGCCCTGTGTGTGACAGGTGAGACTATGCTGGGTACAACCTCAGCAGGACAGGCTCTGCTTGGGCACAGCCCCAGCCGACAGCAACAAGCACGGGGTCACCTGCATTGCCTCCATCCACCCAGAGCAGAGAGTCAGCCATCAAGAAATTCACCCTGCTCCTTTTGCCAGAGTTGTAAACCCCATAAAAAGAAGCTGAAGGTCAGAGATATTTTCAGTGGTGTCCCAATATCTTCCTGATGGGATTTCAAACCACGGGAAAGGGCTGAATGATCCAGGTTAAAACAGAGCTGGGAAAGTTCTGAGTTCAGCTGGCAGCTTTTTGGACACAGGCCCTTCCTGTTTATGCTCAGATATCTCCTCATAACATCTGACATTTTGATCTGCAAATGCAGATTACATTAAAGGGTGGGAACTATGCTGAAATCAATACTCAGACATGCTCACTCTTTTAATAATTATTTTTTCCAAAATGCTGCAAATCACCAAGTTTGTATGGATAGTCAGGGTAATTGTTATACCTTACAGAGAGAAGAATTTGATTCCAAATATGGAACTATTTTGGAAAACATCAGTAAGATGTGCACCTAAGTGCTTCAAACTATGCTGTGACATTGAGATGTTTTGGTTCATATTCTTTTTAGTTCACCTCAGTTCCTCAAATGGTAAGGCTGTATTTCCAAAGTTACTCAGGGTGAAGGTTGAAATTTAAAAATAGAGCAGTCCCCAAAAGGGAATGGGAAGTGTTCAGCAGAGCCACACTTGCTCTCTAAGGCAGGGTGTTTGCAGGCAGTCAGTGTTAGGAGGAAAGAGTTGGATCCAGATGCTGTGCCATAACTACTGACCCTGAATCATCCCTCAGTCTCTAGCTAAAAATGTGTGCTGTGTGTATTTATTGCTCTCCAACTGCTTTCCTTTGAGTGTCCTTGGAGCAGTCTGGCCCAGGAGCAAAGCTTTAATTGCTTGTGTTTTTAAGTGCTCTAAAATCCACCTGTGTATTTTAGAAATATGTTCAGAGGAAAACCAAAAGTAGTTAAATGGTTTTAACACATTTGAAACCACTGTAGATATAAGGGATAGACAGAAAGACTGGTAAATGCAGCTATGGATTAATGGACTCAGGGCCAGAACTGTAAAAAACACTTTTTTTAACTCACAAGTGAAAATTTTAAATAGAGTATAAAAGAAAGATTAAAAAATTCTTTGTTTTGTTGATATCACAGTGTGTCCTTTGAAATGTTCTCTGAAATCAAGTTTAACTTCAAGGTCCTGTTTCCCCCATTTTTAATGGAAACAAACTATAGTGATCTCGAAAAAATTTTAGTTTTGTCTGGAAAATTATAAAATGGAGCAGCTAGATCTTATTTTTTTTTCCTATTTTTATATTCTGTTCAGATTTGGAAGATATTTTTGTTTTATGAAAATTACAGCATTGGCGGAGATTTGACCAGAGAGGCACTAACTTTCCTCATAACTCTGTTGTTCCATCTTAGCCCCAATGACATCCTTAGTCCTGCTTCCTGGGGTTGTTTGCTCAGGAGGTTCCTCAGGCCTCTCTTATGGCAAGAAGCTGATTTTAATAATGAGACTTCTCTCTAGGCATGTGGCTGGGGAAATTGTCTTCAAAGCTGGCACGGCCTGGGGCAGACGTGGGAATGGAAACTGAGGATAATGTGATTAAGGGTTTGCAGGGATAGACCAATCCCTCAAACAAACTGGGGTTTCATGTTTAAAAAAGAGCTGAAATTCTTTGGCGTAAGTAGGCTGCTTCAAAAGCAATTATGCTGGGAAATGAGCTAGAATAAGTCTTGCAGAAGTACAGGCCCACAGACGCTATGTGAACAGCATTTCAAGGCAGAGCCTCTCTTTCGTGCCCAGCTTGTGTGATTACTTACCTCCACTGAACATCCTGACAGGGCTGAGCATCTTTTCCCTTTCCCTGCTCTGTAAATTATCAGAAAAAATCTTCAACAGTCATGTCTCACGCAACTGGAGTCCAGCAGAGACTGAAGATGCCCAGGAAAGTGGCTGGGTCACCATCTCTGGAGGTGTTGGAAAGATGTGTTGGTGTGGCACATTAGGACATGGTTTAGTAGTGGACTTAGCAGTGCTAGGATAACAACTGGACTTGATGATCTTGAAGGTCTCTTCCAACGTAAAAAATTTTATGATTCTGTGATGATAAGAGAGCTACGCTTTGCTCAATTTCTACCTGCCTTACATCCAGCCTACTTTTCTATCCTCCCAAAACTTCCTTCCGCCTTGTTGATCTTGGTCAAAAATAGAAATCTGGAAAATTTTAATCTGTGCTAAAGTTTTCAGGAAAGATGCTGACCAAAATGTGCTTTATCTGTAGGAGATGCTATAGTTTCAATTGACACTAGCAGCAAAAAATATATCAGTTCAACTATCTGTGTTGGTGCAAGAAAAACCTCCAAGCCTCCAGCAGCCAAAATCTCCTAGGAGCAATCCTCCTCTGTACTGTGGAGGGTGCTGAGCTCCTTGCACTCCCACAGGATATTTTGAACTTCCAGTACCCCCCAAGAAGAGGCACAGAATTGGTGCTGCAGCCCTGAAACCTAACGCATTCTGCTTGTGTTCCCCTCTATTTAGTTAGAAAAGTGGTAAACATTGCAGAGCTTAACCTTGTAACCTCAGCCAATTCACATTAAGTTAGTAAAATGGAGCAGAATCTAGAAACAATCAGCATTTGTGGCTTTCTAGGCCTTTTAAGCTCATTTGTCTGCAATGCAAACCTCCCTCTCCAATGATTTGTTCAGCTTTAAGTCCTCTGAATTCCAAGCTTTTATGTTATTACAAGCTTCCTTTTACTGGCTGTGTCTGTGCCAGCAGGTGCATGAGCTGGGAGGCCCATGGCAATGTGCATTTTATTACTTCCAAACAGGCCATATTTTCAGATTCTTACGAGTTCTGGAGCTATTACTCGATATTTGGCTATTAACGTTACAAGAGCAGAGACACCTCACTTCTGAGCCTGTAGCTACAACTATCAAAAATGCTACTGTGTAATTGCTGTTTGAAATGTGTGTGCCAGCTGGGAAACCTGCACATGTGGAAAAATACCAGGAAAAGGAATAAAGAGACGTCATAAATTCTGTTAAGAACCAGCAAGATGCTTCAACCAGGATTTCTGTTTGTGTCAGAAGGAAACCATTCTACTGTAATAAAGTAAGCAGGGCAATGCTCCTACCAGACCATACTTAGGAGGGGTCCTGGGCAGCTCTGGCACTACAGTAAGGAAGCTTAAGGCAGCATCCTGGGCCTGTCATTCAGGAAGGAGCACACTTCTCTTCATCACTTCCAAACGAGCATCCTGCCTTGCTTGCAAGTTGTTTGCTGCCTGTGATGCTGCCTGCTGTTTCAACCTGGTTTTGGTTACACGCTCTGATTTTTCTCTGGTAGGAAATGTAAAAGAAGGGGCTGCCTGTAACAAGTCAGCAGAGGTCTTTGAGAGGAAAAAAAGTCAACTCTGGTAACTTCATGAAAAAAAGATGACTTTGCTGGGTTGCCATTAAACTGTGTGTTTGCAGCTCTGCTCAGAGCTATTTCTGGTTTCTATTTAAACATTCCAAGAGCAGTGGAAGTCCATTTACAGGAAATCAAATAGCAGACAATAGGGAAATACCTCAGCAGGAAAAAGCATAGGCTTTTATTTACAAGGAACTAATTCTTCCAAGCAAGGGAGAGCAGCAGACACAGTGTCAGACTCCCTTTCCCTTCCCAAATGACTGCTAAAAGGGACAGACACTGCAGTCTGACAAAGTGTTTACACATGGCCTCCCCAACAGCCAAACTGAGTGCTGCTGAGAGCCAGGAGTGAGCAATAAATAATGCCACTGATTTTCACCTTGCTGCAAAAACTTTCATCTTGGATGACAGGAAACCCTTTTGGACTCTTCACACCCAGAAAGAAAAAGCCTTTGCATTAGTACAGGGGAACTGGAATGACCTTCAAGAGAGGTGTGGTGCACAATGGAACCTAGTCCAGAGACCATTTATTTGCATCCTTGCTCTGTCAAAGGATGAGACTTGAGGAACATGTTCCTTTATTACAGTGCTCAGTCAGCTTTTGCCTTTGCCTTTTGGAAGAGGAGACTCTCAGAAAGAGGGTTGTGATTCATTTTGTGCCTGCTTTTATGAGACCGTTGTGGGGAAAAGTACATTTCTATTTTTCTGCAAGTTGTTAAAATTGGGCAACTGTAAGTGATGGTCTTGCTGGCACTCATGCAGATTTTATAGCCTGTCAGTGCTCTTAGCAGGCTGAGAGACTACTGGTTATTTTCTGCAGGCACTTGTCCTCGACCAAACCTTTAAATAAAAGCATTCCCACACCCACTTGTTCTTCTGAGTCCCTTTTCAACATCTCTCTTGCCTGCAGGCTTTTATAGCCTGTGGTCTGTTTATGGGTTTTTTTTTTATAGCCAGCCTAATTAGTTGCTGTGATAAGGATAATTAGGTAATTAGGATAATTTGGATAGCACAGTATGAGGCTTTTCAAACCTCTTTTCTGGAGAGCTTTGTCTGCCCAGTGTAGTCAGTGACACTTGTCTGATCTAATGGAAAACAAAAAGCCCAAATACCTCTGAGCATGATTGATGGCAGAGTTAACATCCAAGCCAGAGGGCTGAGAATAAGTAACTCGGAGCCACACTCTGAGGGCTGAACTCACAGTCACAGCTGAAAGACACACAACATGACAGCCCATGGTATCTTGTAGGCTCCAAAATGAGCACTCAGATCCCTCCATTCCTCACCCGCTGAGTTTTGATGGAGACAACAGTAAAGCACTATTAAAAAATTATAAAGAAAGCAGGGAATTCTCCTTCCTTTAATATCCTCAAATCCAAATGGAATTATTTCCTGAATTATATGCTCCAGCTAAATATAAGTTATAAGCTGCATAATAGGAATAACTAGAAACTTTCTTGTTTCTCAGAGAGGGTGAGACTGCAAGTTCCTTAGCCTCTCTGAATGACTATGACTTGATGAACTTTCTCTTGTAACCCCTTTTTCTCATTCCCTTTTCTCTTTAGTTCCTAATTTATCTGGTGTGAGCATGGAAGTAGGAATGTCAGTGGGATCATACTTGCAAAGAGAGGGCCTTAGGCAGAAACGTTTGGAAGCACTTCCCTGTTGTTACCAGTCTGCAATATCCTAAATTGTTTCAAGAGTGAAGTGTTGTCCAAAGATCACGGAGGACTGAAAAGCAAGACACAAACTAGGAATAAAGACGGAATTCGCAATGAACAAAGTGGGCGAGAATGGACATTAAACACCCAATTGAATTTCCAGCATTCATTGGAAGGAAAAAACTGATCAACCATTGGAGTGTAGGCTGAGGAGGAAGAAGACACAGTATCTATTAAACATGCTGCGAGTTCATGGAGAAAGCAATGTGAAGGCTGGTAACTTATGAAATTCCTAGTTCATGAAAATAAATTATTCAGCATGGAGAAGAACTTCCCTGAGCTGCTCCCAGAAACTTCGTCCTCTGTCCACGTTGGAAACAGGAAAAAGCTGACCAAGGGGAGCTGAGGAGAAGAAATCTTCACAGCCAGAGCGCCACACGGACACTCCCAGGGACAGGTACAGATGCAGATGCAGGACACTTCTCTTCACTGTGATGTGCAGGCCACATCTGGAGACAGAGAGGTGTGAAAAGGATCACAGCTGGGAGCTGAGATAAGACTCTGCAGCCCCTCAAGCAGTTGGCCAGAGATCAGTCCTAAGAGCTGAGCTACAGAAAAGATCTGAGGTGAAGCTGGAACACCAGGAAGTGTCATGAGAGCCTGCTATTCGTGTAATCCCAGGGCACAGAGAGAAATAGATTTCCTAAGAAATTGGTTTACCAAGGTTTTAAGCTGGAGGCAGGCAAGGATCCAATCTATATAGGGAAAACATGCAAGATTCCTGCCAAATACAAGCTGAATTACAAGAAACTATGGGCTGGAGCTTCTCTAACCTGCAATACATTAGACTGGAGTGGTTCAGGCAATACTGAGGGGGTAGAAGTCTCCTGACTTGTGCATGAGGACTGGTCTTATACAAATATCATTCCTGATAGAGAAAAACCTGCATTCCCTCTCATGTCTGCAAAGCAGATGAATCAAGGATTTCCTGGTTAGGGAAGACCAGGTGCTTTTCAATACAAACAGAAATCTTAGAGCAAGACTAAAAGCCAAATGGGTTAACTCCTTCCAGTAGTCTCCTGGGTTCTTCAGAGTTATTAGCCTTTGTAAATATATGCTACAATTAGCTGGACTGATTGCCCAAACATATATTGACTAGAGCTGCTCAGGATATTTTGGCTGAAGTGATTGAGTAAATATTTTTTTCCACAATAATCTGTAGTGATGATGACTGTTCTCATCAATATTTATAACTTTTTTAACATTAAAAAAATGTTTATTTACTTTTCTCTCATTTTAGTTATTTGTTTACATTCCTGTGTCATTCGGTCTTCCAACTAGCATGCCATAACCTATTGTAGAAGAGTTGTGGTAGTTCTATTTTGAGATTAAAAAGAAGGATGTGTGTAGGGAGACGAAGCAAAGGGGAAAGTGGACACAAGCACACAGTGTGTTCATCAAGTGAGATGATATATGACATAAGAGATGGCACAGGATGTGATAGTTATGTTACAATACCTGCTGTAATACCCATTATTTAATTCTCTTTTTTTTTTTTTTTTTAATAAATAGGGGCAGCTGCTACTTCACAATGACTGAAACATCCTGTCTTTTCTGGATTATGTCTCCTACCAGTGTTAGTGTATCCTAGCACTCAGAACAAAGAAGTACTCATAAATTGGATGAGCAGCTATTGTTTAAAATATTTTAACATGATTCCCAGTGAAGACTGGAATGGCTATGTCTCAAGAAATGATGTAAAATGAATAAAAGTAACAGAAGAATAAACACATATGAGAACTTTTTCCCCAAAAAGGGCATTTATTTTCTGAGTATTTAGAATAAAACATTCAGTGGGTTTTTTTCATTCTGGCTCAGAATGAAAGGGGATTTTCAAATTTTGCACTGGTGAAATGAGCTAACAGCAGTACCCATACATAGAAGTTCCATGTTCATATAGAAGTGCAGTGTTGTGTTTCTGCTTTATGGCTGTTGTCCTGTTTAGACATTCAAGGGTGTTCCAGCTCCCTGACTGAAGTAGACCTGTTGTAACCAAGGTTTGTGCTCCCAGCAACAGCCAGGACCTACTTCTCCTTTTGCAGTTAGGGTTCTTTAACCTTCTTTCTTTCAGGCTAGATGTTCCTTTCAAAATATGTGTTATCAATACTCATGATGGATTTAAATACTACTGTTATCTCTATAAATGTCCATTCTGTTTCTGAGTTCTCTCCCTCAATGACATTGTCCGGCAGCACTATGAAACATGCGATTAAAATGAGTAATGCAATTACAATGAGTAATATGTCCTTTTGCTGGCTTTGAATTTGTTTCACTGAACTGTCATTTGTTTGTTTGAGGATTTTTATATTATAAGCCAAGGAGAGCCATATTTCCCTGTCTCTGTTCCCTGACACTTTTATTGTTCATAGAGTTTATCATGCATATTCTACTTCTCTCCTGCTTGAAAACATGACATTTAGCAATCTCTTCTCAGAGGTTTCCCTTCTGGGTTCTTTGTTATGTTCATTGCCATTCTCCAAGGTCTGTGTATAGAGGATGCTTTTTGAGACAAGTAATCGGAAATGCACACTAGAACTGGCTTGATATTTGCTGTGTTTTCATCAGAACAAGTAAAAGTATTTATGGTAGAACAACTTTTTGGTGAAAGACATACGTCCATTTATCTTAAATTTGTAACACCTGAAAAAAATCAATAGAGCAACATTTTACCACTTGAAAAAATTTGAAAAATACTTTTATTTCATGTAGTAAATACATTATATCCATGTTTGCAAACAAAATTAAACATTCCCGGATGGCCAAACATAGTTTTTTGGAATTTACATGAAGATATTTCTGGACAATACTTTTGGGATAAAGGTTATGCAATAAAATTGCTTGTCCATATCACATTAATCTCAGCAAGTCCAGCAAACACCATGGTATTGAGATAGCCTACCTTGCAGCAACTAAATGCTATTAACTTAATAGGAAAAAAAATGAGAGGTCTTGGTCTGTCAGACATTTCAAGCAATGCAACTGATGTGTGGACAAATGTATCAGGAGTTACATCAAGAAATCAAGGCCCTAAAGCTGTGAGGCATCTTGTGTTCAAAGCTTCTACAGCTTTTGGAAGGAGGTAATTTTGTCCAGAGCACAGCAATATTTGACCCAAATGGGTCAGACAACCTTTGCCAAGCTGTTCCCCTTGAGCTGTCAGACCAGTGGGTTTCTCCAGGTGTTATTAATGCTGAAAGCTTTTTGCTTGGACTAGCATGGAGAGATACGGATGTCTCCTGGGAAGTTAAAAGGCTGCTTTGCACATAATAAAAGATGCTTTAATACCATCCCATGGAGATTCATCTTGTTTCTAATCTATCAAAACTAACTTGTGCCTCAGGGGCCTTTGGACCATTGCCCAATTTGCCTTGCCCATTTCTCATAAAAAAACCCAGGAAAGTTTGGCAGCATCATCATTTCATGAATGAAGCAGATTGATGTAAACAATGTTGTAATTTTAATGGGGTCTATACTTACAAGCATTAGTCCCACTCTGACCCCATACTCTAGACTCCTATTGACCTGGGGGTTAGGCTTGTCTGAAGATAACATGAGTTTCTACACCAGTCCCCAGATTTATTCAAGCTTGTGTTGACTTTCAGCCTGTCTGCCTAAAATATACATGGGGAAGGACAGATTGCTTTCTGCACCAAGTGCTGTCTAAGGGAAGTGTCTGCTGAGTTTTTGGTTCTGGGCCAAGTTTCCTGCTGTCTAGCATTAGGGCTTTGGCAAGGCAGTCTGGGCCCTGTCACAAAGAGAATCTTTAAGAAAGGTTTTTCCCTGTCATCACACATAATTAAGGACAACATTTTAATCAGGCTGCTCCCACTTAATTGCGGTGCTTTGTGTAGCTACCCTGGACCTGCTGTTTTAAATAGATCTAGTGCATTTGTCAGACTGGGTCAGGCTGGGAAGATGAAACCTCATTGGAGATATGGAGAAGTCAATTATTTTATAAGGAAGGAATGTGCCCATGTCACGGTGTGTTACAAAATAACTGTGGTTAGATGCAGGAGGGATTGATTGCTGTGGTACTGAGAGCAGTCAGCTCTAAACTCTGGTAGCTTGCTGTGGTTTGAGAGACCACATGGAGAGCTGAAGCTTTCAGAATCAAATCTCGGGGCTGGGCAGGCAGTTTTGATTGACTGACAATTTTACTTTTATTTAAATAATAAACAGAACAATGAAAAGAATTTTTAGGTGCCTTGCACATGGAAAAATATTCCTAAAAGCTCAAGACCTGTTTTTATTTTAAAAAGAAACCAAAGAAGAACTCAACCAGGAATCTATGACTGGTAACCTTTTGACCATTCTCAGCCCAATTGCTCCGAAACCTTTTTGCCAAAAGTTCTTTTTATTCCGCAGCATGCCTTGGAAGTCACCACTTTTAGACCCATCAACTCAAGGTATAGGAGAGAAGAACATTTGCCTGACTCTTGGAGGCTTAAAAACTGTTTGGTATATAGCCAGAAGTATCCCACAGGAGCACTCAATGAAAGGAAACTCATGAAAGGAGACAATCCTTTCATTGCTGGGCCATGGTGATCTCTTGCTCTAAGTGCAGCAGAGAAGCCAATAGGCAGACCTCATATCCTGAGTTCACTGTGCTGTGATCCACCCAATCCTTCGTGCATTTTGCTCCAGGTTCAGTTTGTAAACTGCAGCTCAGTATGGGAAAAACAAAGCCAATATCACCCTGGTTTTCAAAAAGGGCAAGAAAGAGGACACAGGGAACTACAAGCCAGTCAGCTTCAGGTCAGTCCCTGAAAAGATGATGGAGTGCCTCGTTCTGTAGATCTCTATCCATATGGGTGACAAGAAGGTGATCAGGAGCAGTCAGCATGGATGCACTAAAGGTAAATCATGCTTGACCAACCTGATTGCCTTCTACAATGAAACAATTGCCCGCACTCCAGCACGAGTGCATGGGTTGTAAAATTTATTGAGCAGCTTTTGAACACAGCTGGAGCCACAGTTCCAGGTTTGACCCCAGCACTGCCAGTGAATCTGATACACAGACGGGTTGAAGGCACTGCTGAAAGTACAGCACAGACATCCTAAGAGTCTGGACCATCAGCTTCATGTCCTAATGATAATTAACTAGGTTTTCTGCTATCTGAATGAATGGCTGCCCAAAAGGCTGTATGACAGTCCCAACAGGTCCCATGCAGGACCATAAGATCTGCTGCTGCTGACATATCTGTGTGAACGTGTACAGCTGCAAATTCTGGGCTGAACCCAACACACAGGTAACTTAATTTACCAAATCAGCATCAGTAAATAGGAGGCAAGAGATAAGTCCTTTCACCTATAGCTGTTTTTTTGGAATGCGCACCAGTGTCTCTCTTCCTATGAGATGGGATGGACTGTGCTGCTGCACATGTACAGGTCTCCAGCAAAGGGCTGTCTCTAGCTGTGATCTTCCCCATAAGACCTATGCAGGCCTCAGCAGCTTTTTGAGGGTCGGAAAACTGGTGGGGAAGAGATGCTAAGCTGGCCTCTGTGCTGCCTGGCTTGGCTGATGGTCCCCAGTGCAGTTCCAGGCCACAGACCTGTCTCACATGAGCTTGCGCAGAAGAGGCACATGCTGTCCAACATGATGGGGCCTGCAGGAGTTTCAGAAGTGCTCTGGCCTGGGATTCTTCATTCTTCCCTTGGTGGTCAGTTCAGGTTACTAAAAAGTCAGCCTTGCCAGTGCCGTTGATTTTGGCCATCGCCCACTAAAAATCTCTTTCCTAATTCCTACTCCAACCACAGATATTCACAGCAGGGGAATAAATAACTGGATTGACCAGAAATAGGAGATTGGGAAGTCAGCAGTGGAAATCCCCTTTTGGCAACTGCTCCATCTGTGGATAAATCTGAAGGAGAATTGTGCAAGGGGGACATCATTGTTGCCAGCACTGGCCTCCACTGGACACTCTGTACTGGATCGTATTTCAAGGACATCCGTAAACATCATCCTCTTTCCTTCATGTCAGGTGCTTGACAGGACTGGAGAGGATTTACAGCTAGGCAACATGGGAAGGATCAGCTGAGGAGATGGTCCTCTTCTCATTCCAGGATGGCTTTCCAGCAGGTTAGCAATCTTACAGCCCAAGCCTTCACAATCCCACATTTTCCTAATCTTTTCCAGCACAAAATCACCTCATGCACGCATTTGTCTTTGCAATGGAACACAATGGAAACACTTGCAAAAGCTGTTATGGTATCTCAACAGCAATGAAAACAACTCCCCGTAGTATTTCCTCCGCAGAAAGAAGGAACAGGTGGGCCAGTAACTTCATCTGCCATGCCAGCTGTATCCTCAAAAGGACCTGACTTGGCTAAAAGCTGTGGATCTCAGCAGAAGCAACCTGCAGAAAATGCAGATGAATGTCCAGAATTTCAGGCACCAAAATCACAATTACAAAGGACATTTGATTGCCTGACTGATCGCTGAACATTTCTCATTACCATGGAGTTCTTGAGCTTGGCTCACAATCAGCAGTTCTGAAAGTAAACATCTGATGTCAGTGAGGGAACGGCAGTGACAAAAGCAGAGAGCAGCAGGCTTCAGGTGTTAGCAATCTGCTAATTTCTGTTAGTCACCAGAACATGAGGTGGAACTCCTGAGATTTGTATTCTCTTTCTGCCTTTACTGTTATGTGCTCTATAATCTGTGGCAAGCCGCTTATTTGTCCATTCCTCAGTTTCCCTTTGTCTTCCCTAAGCTTTTTCAGCCAGGGACCTGTATCTTATTCAGGGCCTTTAGGTGCTACTGAAACAGAAAAATACAGCAATACTAAAACTCCTTTGAGACCTTGTTCTTACTCCATTTCTAGGCAGTCACACCTCATCATAGCAGTGTGGATAAGGTTTGGATAATGTGACACATCTTACATACTTCCTTTTGAGCAGGGTGTTTAAGAGGCCCAGTATATTTATTTAATGAGATGCTAATTTACTGTACACATGCTTTATGGCTCTGGACAAAGGTGTCTTTTGCATTTCCTAACTTCTTAAATAAGGAAAGCTTCCTTAGGGCTGCCTCACCTCCAGCCCTTGGTAGGAGATGACCATAGACACAAGTGTTGAAATGAGCCATGTTCTGGTGAGGGACAGCTGCTCCATCAGATCCCCCCTCTTGTGCACATCCCTGGCATTGTACTCAGAATTAGTTTTTGCCAACCAGTGTACTGTAAACAAAAATGACATCCCTGGAGAGAAGCACACAGTTGACACCACCACTTATGCTCCTGGTTTCTATAAAATGTGTACATTATAGGGCCATGCTTATTTGCTGCCTCAATGCTATCAGTCTCCTGACACTATTGGAAGGCTTGGTTGTGTTGTCAACATTTCCTGGGAATTCCTCTTTTGTATGATGAAAACTTTTGAGGAAAGAGTAACAGTTTTATACCTGCTGGTCCCAAGAAGGCCTCAGTGGTTGTGATGGAGAGCAAACTCACAACATGAATATGCTGCTGAGCCAGAGAACACTAAGGAATTGGCCTGGATCAGCATGTTTCATGTTGCCATCCAACTCTTCAAGCCAGCAGCTGATTTCTTGGCTCTGAAAAGCTCTAAAGTTATTCAATATAGAACTATCTCTTCAGATTTGTTTTTCTAACGACAAGTCAAAATATGGTTTCAATTTCATCAAAAAAAGTCCTGTTTATACAAGTGTTTGCAGTGGAGTTTTATGGTCTTTTCCCAGTTGGATCAGGCCATTACATCGCACTCTGCCGAAGTTCGTGCTGTGTGTGCTGCAGCCAGTTCTGATGGGGGTGAATGCACCTTACATTCAGCACATCGCTATTCCTTTTTCTTCTTCATTATCATTGAGGGAAATAATTGAGGAAAAGCCAGGAAGACTCCTTAGGGCACGTTTCCAAGTCAGGACCTGGGATGTGGCCAGGTAGTTTTCAGTAACATAACAGGGCGCCAGTTTCCCACAAAGCATTTCAGGAACGCACCCTCCATCTTCACAGTCCAGTTTCATCATAAATACTGAGGATTCACACACAAAGAACAAAGCAGAAGAACACATGGCAAAGCAATCAAATATAAAATACTGGCATTCTTGAATTTCATTTTACCTCGGCGTTTCAGACTCTTACCTTTAGAGAATTCACTTGGTCAGATGCATACAGTTGTTGAGTTACTATCATGGATAGTACTCACTTTTCTGTCTGCCCCTTCTTTCTTTTTTTCCTTCTTTTTTCCCCTTTTTTATTATTTTTTGCCTTTTCCCACCACTCACTAGAATGGGTTTATATTTACCTACCAGCTTGTGAGATGGGAATTTGCACTAGAGCTCATCAATTACTCCCTTCACTTCTCCAGTTTCCTTATCAGCAAACAAAAACAAATCAGTGGAATTAAGCACAGTGAGAGAGCCATTGAATGTGGCAAACACTATTTTTGATCCCAGACTTGTGCACAGGGCAATAAAAACAACATTTCTGCAAATGGAAAACCTTTTCCTTTCACCAAAGCAGTCTCCATAACTGTAGCACTACTCTGGTGCCCAGGTAAACAGCTGCCGGCTGAAAATGCTCAGCTCCAAGAAAATCAAAGAACATATTTCGAATTGATATTGAAAAATGCATTATGAGCTGTTTATTTGATTAGGAAATAGTCTTCAAAAATAGACCAAAATTCCCTTCATAGTCTAGTCACAAATGGTAACTTGCTCATCTACCCCAGTGGAGTCTCAACACAAACTGCACAGCAGACTGTAAAACTGTGCTCCAAAATCCAACAGGTTAGTTCCTTGGCACACACTCCAAGCCAAATGGTGCTTTAAATCCTTTCAGCATCCCCCTTATGAAAATAAGAATATCAGTTTCTTAGTTGGCTGGCCAAAGAGAAACAATATGTTTTCAAATCACATTGAAGTGCTTATGATTATTTTTAGCTTTTCCACTATAAGATATAAAATAATTAATTTTCTTTCTCCTTTTTTGCCTGTTTTTTTTTAATAATAATTTATACAAATTTTATTAACCGATTTTATTGGTTAGGGACCAGTAACAATTTTTAAGAGTAAAAATCTGTATTTTAGACTATATTACTGCAAAATTTTAATCTTTTTCAAGTTTTTCTTTCTTAACATGTAGTTTATATAAAAATTTGTACAGTTTTTGTCATCACAAGCATATTTTTCAGTGGAAATTGGTTTGCCTAAGATGATATACATTGCTCAGCATCCATGATGTGGAGGAAGCAGAGAGAATATTTTGAGCACGTAAAGATTTTCATATAAAAAATACTGTTTCATTTAAAGTTTTTCTAATAGTATATTTTAATTATTCAAATAGTTTCAGGAGTCAGTTCAGTGCAGCCATCAAAGATGAGTTTAACCATGACTTAAGCATGACTCTACTCACAAATCCAATCCATTGCTGTGTCACAATAAACACAAAGCTCAGCAGCACAGCTTTGGTATCCACATTTCTCCAAGCCATAGCTCTGACTAAAATATATTAGTCCCTATATAAATGGCAACAGTTAGAATTCTTTAGCCTCAGTTAAAATGCAAAAACAAAGCAGGAATCACTTTTCCAGTCCTTACCCTGTTAGATTTATGATCAAAAATACAATGTGTCTCTCAACAGGGGGAGGTCACAGAATGGTTTCAGCTAATATTGGAGCCTGTGAAAAAATGCATTGTTGTTTGGTTAACCAGTGTCAGACAATTAGGCAATGCTCAAAAATCAATTCGTTATACACTATAGCCAAAATGACATGTTTTCCTAACTGTGGTATATTTTATTTCCTCTTGAAGCCCTGATAATAATTCTAACCAAGGTATTTTTAAGTCCTGTATTATGCAAAAATGATAGTTTCTTAGAAAAAAAAAGTTTTTCAAATCTGGAAATTATAGAGTTCCTAAAACATGCAGAACAGCCTTAGAACAATTACTTTTGTCTGCCCTGGTCTGCATTTTCAAAAGCTTTTAGGTCAGTTTGTCTTTCTCTTTTTCATCTTCTTTTTTTTTTCTTTTTAATTTAACTAAGATGCAGCTGTGAAAACTGGATTCTTCTTTTGAACTCCTGTATTTACGTTTGCTTCTGGCAGCCCTGAGGAAATGTGATTGTTTTAAAGCTTTCTGCAGAGTTTAAAAGGTTTTAATATGGGAGGCCAAAAGTAACATGTTACAGAGTTCAGTGGATTTAGAGGTCCATACTGTCTCAACCTCTGTCTGTGGTGATCAGGTGAAGCTGGGGTGTAACTGCAGCATAGGTATGCTGGTGACTTCTAGTGATTAAGGCAACTAATAAAAAGATTAAGGAGTGAAAAGGTTCTGAGCTTGACCAGACTTTCCCCAAGGTCAGGACCATTTGTGCACAAGGCAGTGCGTCTGATCTGTCTCAAAGGAAAACATACAAGGTTTTGGTAGATATTGGCTCTACATAATTAGCTTACATTTGAAAATAGATGGAAGCCAAGACTGTTTTGTTCAAGGTGTACCAACTAACACACTGGTCAGTGTAATGCACGAAATGGGATTCCTGACACAGGTAATCATTTCTGCAGAAGTGTCATTGCCACAAAGCAAACTGGTCATACTTGTGGCATTAAAGTCAGAAGCCACTGGCCCCAGGTAAGTGTGTCTCACTCCAAGAGCAGTGACTGTCAACCTGCCAGCTGGTTTCCTTTGGAGACCAGAGAGCCCCTGTGGGTTTTTGTGTGTATCATGCATGGAAGTGGAGCTAAAAGTCAAACCTTAAATCTTTGAGCAAAAATTAGTCTCAATCATAATCTCAATCCTAATTAAAGAAAGGTTTAAATTGAGTTTTAATCCGCTAGTTAATGCGAGTTAGCATTGATTCATTTAAACACTATCACCATATCAAAATGAAAAGTACTGAAGGCCTCAGGTTTGCTTCAGAGAAATGCTTAGACACACCTCTTTATATACATGTGTAAGTAGTCCTGCTAAAATCACTGGGACTGCTCATCCAGCAGGAATGTCCCTTTGGTAAACTGCTGGATCAAGATAACAAGTGATATATGGCTGGTGATAAGTTTTATGTTTCAGCCAACACAGATGGTGTCATGGGCAAACCCCTATTGTATTTTGATCACCGAAGCTTTGATCCTGCTTCAACTGCGTCTGGAAATCAGCATTACTTGGCTTCACGTGTGTGAGTGCAGGGGCTGCTCTGCAGTGAAGTGGTGGGAAACTTTGCTGCACAATCTACAGCTGCTGCCTCCAGAAGGAGTCCCTGGGACCAACTTTCAAAAGGCACTAGGCTGGTAATACAAGTGAAGAAGGGCAGGAAGATGTTATAAATAGGAAGATGTTATAAACATCTCTTCTGTAACATTCAACTAATTAAATGACTGTCTGTATCCAGATCAGTTTTCTCAACCGTTTTGCTTTGTTTCTAGTAGGAAGAGATTACATGCCAAGCTCTCTTTCACCTTTTTTCTTTAACCTAGGGGTACAAGCAAAATCTGATGAACAAAACAAAATGAGCCGTTGTGTTGTAGCCTATGCAAGTACTCTAAGTACTCTGGCTTTTGTAGTTCTACTTATAAGTGGTCCCCAAAGCATGGGAATTCATGGGGAGGAGCTCTGTCCTAAATAATCCCAATATTATGTCCTCAGGTTCAACTCCATGTGCTAGTGAGAAAGTGATGTCACCCACCAAGGTAAGATGACTGTCACTTAAATAAGTTTTTCTATATGTTGATGTAAATGATGTAAATTAACCATATTCAGTGAGGACTCCCCAGCCTTTTCACCAGCATGACTTCAGAAGTTGTGTAAATTGTACAGAGAAGAGTTATTCTGGTGAAATATCCATGCAATGATTTTCTTTTTACTTAGGGTTCAAAGTGCTTCTTTGCCTAACTTTTGATGCTGGGAGTGGGAAAAGTGCCCAATTATGTCAGGATCCATATCAAGTCTCCTCAGTACAGCATGTGCCTGGCTCGGCTGGCCTGAGTGTCACTGATGAGGAATGTGTGTGGGCCATGGACTGCTTTCATCAGCAATATTTGCTGATCACTGCAGTGCTTACAGTGGCAGGAGATCACAGCCCTGTTGCTTTGGGGGATATGTCAGGGAGGATTTAGGAGGTAACTGTCCTGAATGACACGCTCTGGTGTATGGAAGGTCAGGGAGGAAGCTGAGTTACTACCAGTCCCCTTTAGTAAAAGAAAAAGCAGGTTTTCATAAAAAAATATAGTTGTTGTCCCAGGGAGGAAGGGATGTATGAGAAGCCATGGTCCTCTTTCTGAGGAGGACCATGCTGCTGAGACGGTTGTGTCAAAGAGTAAAGTATCACCCTGGCACCATGAGATCTGGATCTGGCAGGACTCAGGCTGCATATTTCAGAGGTTAAAATACAATTTCTTTATCCAGTGATGGTGAAGGGCTGAGAGAAATCTCTATAACGTTCAACAGAAAATAGAAGGAGCAATGTCATGCATGAAGTATGATAGAACTGAGTCCACAGTCAGCATTGATGCTTGAAAACTTGAGAATATGAAACAGAAATACTAGGTTTATTTTCAAAATATTTGTTCTTCAGAGACCTTTACTTGTTTAAAGTTTCCTAAATCTAAAAGGAAATAAAGACACTAAACACGTGGGACTCCACATCACGGCTCCGCTGTGTATCCCTCTCTCCCCACGAGGAGAGCTGTAATCAGACAGCAGCAAAGAGGTGCACTACAGCCCACACCTGGGAAAGAGAAGCTCTGGCTTGGACAGCTGCCTGGAGATGTGCATTTTCCTCACAAAGGGCAGCTGTGCAGAGGTCATTGACATCCCAATACTCCTCTAAAAGTGGGGTTGCTAAACCTTTGCCTTCTGGCAAGAGGCCTGTTTGATCTCTTGTTTGTACATGATTTCCACTCATCCCCTTCCAGAGGAACTCGCTGCCCTGTTGAAGAAAGCCCTCCCTCCTGAGACACAGCACAGACCCTTGGTGGGTGATCCTCTGCACACATGTTTCTAGACAGCAAGTTTGCCAAAGAGAAGTGCACGTCCCTTCCCACTATGTGCTGTGTTGGGGGTTTTGACAGCTGCACTGCAAGTTCCTGTCATTGGCGGGGAAGAGGGATTGACAGAGGACAGAAGTCCCCATCTTGGATATATCATTTCTCTTCCCTTTAAAGTATGCAGAACAGTCACCTTAAACTAGACATAAGTCAGAGATGGATGTTTAAGATCGAGATTTTTGGCTGTCCTCTGGAGTCTGGACTTTTAGTACAGGCTTGTTAGACAGCAAGTCTTGACCTGGAGTCAGGACACCCAAGGAGTATGCACCCCAGCCCTGGCCAAACTTCGCTGTCTCTGGGTCAGTGGCTGGGAAATGACTTGTGAGTCTCTTCCAAACAACTTATCATTTTTCATCACCTCCCTACTGGTTCTTGATATTCCCTTCCCTCCCTACAGTGAAGGATCTCTTGAGTCCTCAAGAGGACATTCAGAGACTCTGGGACATTATACATTGTCAATTTCTTCTTATTTCTCATAATTTCTCATCTTCTCTTCATCGGCCTTTAATGTTTTACCCACTACTTATTTTCAGTTTCGTGAGATGTATTTCTACCAGCTGATCTGGGAGATAACAGAGAAACAAGACTTTGTTGATTTTCTGCCTTAACTGTCAGTTACTTAATTCTTTCTACTGATCCTAACTTGATACCCTGAGAGAGCTCCAAATAATTTACTTTCCTCCTGCAGTGTCTCCCTTCCAGACACCCAAAGATGCTCTTACGACTCCACAGATCATCCTTACTCCCTTGCATTTTGGCCGAAACAAAACTCACAATTCTTTTGATATGACCCCACATAAATCAGTCTCTCTAGCCACTCCATCATTTTGCTGTGCTTCTCTGAATTCCTTCCAATTTGTTCTCACTACTGTTACTGAGCTGTCCAGAACTGAATGCAATATTAATATTCCACACACTGTATATAGTGCCTGTCAGGCAAAGATTAGGAGTTTTATGAAGACTGATTATTTAAACCTTCCAATACCACCAGTGATCATGGAGTCACTGACTATTATTACCCCAAATCTGAAAAATTCCATTCATCCACTTATCAAGGTCAATTCATGTTTCTGATGGCTGAGTGAAATGTTAGCTTTTCTTATCCTCACTACAGTGAGGGGTAAGCCAGTAGACTTTGGCATCCAGCCACAAAAAGCCTCATATTGTAAAAACTTTATGGTATTTTCAGGCTGGAGCTGCCAGCCCCAGGTTCAGTAAGTGCTCTGCCTGTTCACTGCACGGGAGGGTTCAGTGCTTCAGGTTGAGGAGTTGACCTCAAGCCAGCACGCTGGGAGAGGAGGGGCTCAGGGAGCAGACAAAAAATGCTGGTGGGAAAGACGGGTTTCAAATCCAATAGACTGGAGTCTATGTCCACTCTTTACTCCCCAGAACAGAAATGGGACATGGGGGAAAGGGCGTTTCACACAACATTTCTGAGGTCAGCAATAATTTTTTTTTTGTCTGCATCAAACAGCTTAATACAGCTCCTCTGCCTTTCCAGGCTGGTGCTCAGGTTTAAGGACCTGCAGTACTTCAGTTTCCAGATCTTTGATTTACATTGAGTAAAGTACTTTGTAAGGAAGGCTGCAACTAAAATATTTCAAAACTGGATGTTAAAACCTGTGTATAAAACTGATTGTATTAAGATCAGCATTTTGTGGTTGAGCATGCTGAATTAATAGAGATTTTCAGAGCTCCTGCAAACATGTAGAAAAGAGAGGTAGGTTTCAGGTTTTGCTTATAAGAAACCTCAAAACATGCTGGAAGAAAAGAACCTACATATGTGTGGTGTGTGTTGCAAAGATTTCAAGGAGCCATAGTTGTGTTATCTCCTTTTTCCAAATGCCTTCCAAATGCTGGGCTTCTGAGGGCTGTGTCCCTTGGTCATGGCCTCAGGAGGGGGCTCCCATGAAGGAACAGCCAGCCCTTTGTGCAGTAACACAGGAATGCATCATGATCTTGCCATAGAAAATGCTGGATATATGTCCTATTCCATACACCCTTGTCTTCTGCATGAGATGCAGCAGGGATGGAATGAGAATTGGCAGTGTTCTGTTTTCACAAAAGTAAATTACCAAAAAATAACCAAACAAAACACTTTTGCACAGAGAATTTTAACAAAAACATGTGTTTCTTCAATTCTGCAGAAAGTAGAGTTTATATTTTAATGAAAAAACCCTGTTCTACCCATGGTTTGCTTGGACAAAACCCTGCTTCCACCACACACTCTATAGTTCCCCAGACATTTCCAGTAAGGGATCAGGAGTATCCAAAGCTTATTTTTTCCCCTGTCATTGGCAGACGAATGAGACTTTTCAGACATGGCTATGCTTGGGAGCCTTTCCTGCTGTTCTCTGCCCATAGACTTAGGCACTATCCCAAATTGCCAGATAACTATTGCCACACAGTCTGATGAGTTGGAGAATCCCACTGTGGGATCAGTCAGATATATTTAAATCTGACCCAGTATTTGAGCTTATCAGACACTGTAGTGTAGAAGGGGGAATGACCAGAAAAAAAATGTAGATGATTTTCTGGAAATTACCAGAAAAATGTAGATTTGCCATGACAGTGCAAGCAAAAAGCAGCTTAACCATTTCCTGGTTTTTCTCAGCATCTTTGTAGGTGGCGGGTGAAAGTAATGAGAAACCAAGTAGTGTGAAGTAATTTCCTTCATTGCTAATGTCCACTTGCTGATAGTCAAGACAGCAACTTGTAATACTTAAATGTTTGTACGTGAATATGGAGCCACTGATCACTGTGGTAGGAAGCTGTAAATTAGGGTGGTGGCTCAAGAGTGTCTGCTCTGGGATTCTGCTGGTGCTGGAGGATGTTTGCTGCACTGGGGGAACAGGGCTGTTCTGAAGCAAGTCCAAGTTCAAAATCAATTCTCTGTTCTGAAGGAAGTAATAAGTGATAAGTGTGAGATATGAGACTGAAATTATGGGCTGCTAACAACTCTCAAAGGCTTCTAGATTTAGTTCCTGGAGCTATCCTGGGCCAGATTTTCATGCCAACAAGTTTCCTGAGGAAAATATATCTGTTCTACACACACCGATGAGAGAGCACTGCAGAATTGCTATGGAAAACCAATCCATACGGAGTGCTTTCCAATAGTTTTTAAAGTTAGTGGAAAGGGTCCAGTGGTTTAATTGTGCATAGTACATCACCCCCCTCTGAAAGGTTGCCCGGCTCTGCTAAGCTCGTGAAAAGGACTAAATCAAATTCTCCTAAACTAGCAGTTCTTATTGTGGAGCAGGAAATTCCCAGTTAACCTCTGGTCTATTTCCAGCTGCTCTTAATCACAATTCTATCACTAATTTGCTGATCTAATTACTTCTTCAGAACATCTTTTAGCAGGTTGTTATGCATATTGGAAGGCAACATTGGCTTTGTGCAGCCTGTAGGCTATTTGAGATGTGAACAGTGGTGCCAACTTACTTCAGATTCAGAAATTGCAGAAAGAGAAATTGTTGACAGAACTTCTTCATCACTAGGTTTCAAGAGAGATATTAACACTAATTTGATTTTTCCTGCACAGTTCTCATGGTATGAGGGCTAAGTGACTTTTTCCCAAAGGAAAAAGTTTTGACAATACCCAAGGGAAAGTTTGGGACTTCATTTTTAACCAAACTGTCCCACAGTAACACCAACGGCAGTAGCCTATTCTTGTGCATGATTGTGGCATTTTTAGAGGATTTAATCTGTACAATATCTGTACCAGCTAAGGATTTTGGCATTTTCACACAACTCCTGCCAAAATGCATCTGCCTGCATATGGTATTTTGCAGGCGCAACAGCATTTACATGCATTGGCCTGTAAGTATAAACTGGGATATTAAAGAGAAATAGTGGCTAGAAAATGTAACAACATCAGGGTGAAGAGATCTGCCTTCAGGATATTATTTCTGTACACAGAGCATTAGTGTTTGGAGCATTGTGCAATCCATGACTGAGAAACTCTCACCTCACTGGTTAGTTTTTGATGTCTCAATGAGGCATGAAGACAGCAAATCCCTTGGTGGTTGGCAAGAGACATTGATTCATTTCACGGGTCTCAAGAGGGCAAAGACCAAACTTAATAACCTGAGAAGTGAACGTTTTGAGAAGTCTGATATGGAGTCAGGCCTCCTATTTGAGCTCCTGACGCTTACTCAGCTGAAAGTTGTTCTCTTTGTGGAAATTTCTGAGAAGGCCAAAAATAACAGCATTCAATTCCTCTTTGGAATTCCCTACCCCCATCCTTTCCATTCAGGAGTTCAGGATGCTAAATGGAGGGTCCAGCCTCTGCTCCATCGCTTTCCCCCCTTGACTCCATGCAAGGATATCCAGGGACATGAACCACAAGCACAGCACGGAGGTAGTCTGTGTTTCATCATGGGGAAGGGTGACTCATGAGCCATGTGCCAGTGTGCCCCCCTCCTACTTTAGCTCCTGGTCCTGGCAAAAGCCACTGGCTCTCCCTTCTCCACGGCCAGTGGTACACAGCTTTTGGGATATTGAGGACTACTGCTCCCATCAGGTCATCCTCCGTTTTCCAGGGAAAGCAGTGGACAGAAAGAGAAAGTGGGATCAGAGTTTTTACGGCAATCTTCAATAAAGTAACTTGAAGTTTCAGTGGGAAACAGCAATTATTTATCAAAAAGAACTGAAAATATCTTACATGCAGGAGTAGAGTGTTTCAGATTTCTAGCCTACCAGGAGCAATCAGAAAGAAAGAAAACAAAGGAAAGCAGATATTCTAAACAAATTTTTGATTAATCAAAGTTTTCTCCCCAAATTCCACCCAAGCTTCTCAGCCCTTGGGTTTCTATAGATTAAGTACTTCAGAAGGACCAGAGAAAGCTGGTATGAAAACCACTAAAACCTGAGAAATCAGATGGAATATGGGCTACGTGAATCTGAGTTATAACAGCTTAAAGTAAGACTGTCAAAGTGAGTGGAGATTTTCTGCTTGCAAAGCTCTTAAAGGTAGCCCTAAAAGTCAGGAAATGGTCATTCTTTGATGTCTAAACTTTCTCTCACTTCCCACACTCTTTTATTTGGCGACTTCAGTTTGTGTTTGTCAAACTGAACCATCTTATTTCGGTTTGATACGCGCTGCTGTGGTGCAGGTAGGAATGCAGCAGATGGGTAGAAAAATTTAAGCACACTAAAAAAGAAAAAAAAGAGCATTATGAATAGAGGCTATGGAAGGTGTTTAAATCTGTGCCTACAGTGGTTCAATGAAATTTAGGGCAGCAGAGTGACTGACATTAAAGGGTACAGAAAAAATATAATGTCCTTCCCATGGGAAAAATGTGATTTCATCACTAAGGACAAACAAACATTTGGGACAATCAGTTGAAATAAAATTTAACTGAGTTTATATTTTAAAGAAAACCATGGGTTTAGAAATGCTGAAAAGCTGCCTTCAGTTTTTGGTTTGACCTTATTCTTGGCATATCCTTTTCCCACAAGTGCCTGTGGTGCCCTGTGGTCCATGAGGTCTCGTGGCCACCCCTTGCCACCATGGGTCAACCCTGCACGGACCCTGCAGCACAGTGCAGACACCAGGCATCGTGTCAGCTTTGCACAAAATCCTGCAGGGGTCTTCTGCTCCTCATTTAGTCACTTCTGTGGAAAATTCCACTGGAAATGATCCATTTAAATGGAAAATGTTTATAATATTGAGACAGACCCATTTTTGATAAGAGAAAGTGTGGGGGTGGCGGGATGCTCGGCTCAAAATACTTCAACTAACTCTGCTTAACAGAATAACTACTCATCTGTTGGTCTAAAAACAATGGATTTACTATATTTGTTGTTAAATAGACTTCCAGGGAAAAATACCCACTAATGAAGCAGGAACAAAACTCAGCTTGCTTTTATTTTTCATCCAAAAATAACAAGTAACTGTAAGTTTTAAAACAATGAGCTATGCTGCTGGAAAGCCCTAATTTTTCTTTGTTTTGTTTCAAAATTTTATATTGCCAGGAAGCAAAATGACCTGCATCAGAAGAACTCAACATAGCTTCTTAAATGCTTCAATGTGATCAAAGTGTTTCAGGTTAATCCACATTTATTCTTTCAGTATGTCTTGATTTTCTGAAAAATCCAGAAATGTTTTTTGGCAGAGCCCTGTTAATATAGCTTTAATGATTGCAATTTATTGCAATTTGTAATGTACTTAAGAAAACAGAGCTTATCAATTTTAATGAGACTTCACACTGTGTGGAATGAAATATCTGAAGTCACACCTGGAAAAAAGATTCCCAAATCTCTTGGATAATTCCAAAAATCTTACATTTCTGCATGTATTTCCTGCAAGGCAGGCTGACAATTGGGCACACACTGTTAGAAATGCACGATCAGAGCAGACACAGCTCAGCAATGGCATCTTAATTTCTCCTGAAAGACCAAATGAGATCTGCTATTCCTGACCACATCAGGCCACAGTATGTGGGTTGTTCATACTCGCCCAGTGACTGACTGAGCAAATGATGTGAAATGATCCATTCCTGCAGCTCTGACCTCATGGAACTGTGAGGGGCCCAAAAGGAGACGGAGTTCACTGAGACATCTTTTCAAAGTTTATTTCAGATTTGGTGGAGCATGAGTTCTTCTGTTTAGAATGTTATTATCTAATCTGTTCTCTAACATGTTGCATTATAAACAAACACTTGTCTTCTGTTTCCAGACACAGAAATGTCCTCTATTCCCTCCACCTTTGTACAATGCATTCCAGCCACAAACATTGTTTCTTCACTATCCCTGACGTCCTGTTTAGAATGAAGAATGACTCTCTCTTTGGCCTGGGTATGATTATTTACAAGTGTTTGTAAAATGTCTAGGACCTAGAAGGAAAGGGGATAAAAAAGGCCAAAGGGACTGAAAGTGGGGAAGGACCATTAGCAATTGTTTGTTTTATTAAAACTAAAAGTTCATTCTGGTGCTGTTTAAAAAAAATAAACCCATATATTTTATTGCATGTGCTTGGGCCCAGTACAGGCTATTTTGGCCAGAGGGCTGCATTGAAAGGTGGGTTTTTTTCCACTGATATCGTGCAGGGTCCAGTTGAGTGAGTGATGCTTTCAAGATTCATCACAGCTCAGCAATACATGGACTGGCATTAACCTGTCGTGTTTCATTTGTGGTTTTTTTAGTGAAATCTGTAAATGATGGAGCTTGTGCATGTGCCAGCCCCAGCTGGTCCTGTGCCAGAGGTTTTGATCTGGACAGCTTGGGCAGCAGAGCCAGGCTGAAAGACCGTGTCCTTCTTCCCTCACTGCTACCCCATTAACATCCTGAGAAAAATTCCTCTCTTGAAATACTCCATCTTCCAAATTTTTGCAGCTTTCTCACAGAAATATGCACTTGCTTTTCACTTTAGAAGGTGGTCTGAAAATAAACATAACTTCTAGGTCCTCTTAATCAAGAAGTCCTCAGCATTTATTTATTTACCCATTTTTGGGATCAGACCAGTCATTAAATTCTCTTTTTTTCTGTGACTTTAGGGGCCTCCAGCCTTTCTATAACATTTCTGCTGCTTAGGTGTCTCTGCTTGCTGTCTAATAATGCTCTTCGTTCAGACACTTCTCTGTCTTCTGAGTCTCTCTTTCTAGGAAACAGTAGGTATATTTACATATGGGTTTTTCCCATCTTCACTCTTTTGTACTCTTTGTCCTATTTGGGTGGAGGAGAAGGGAGGGAAGAAACCAAAAATGTGGGGAAGGAGGAAAAGTGAAACTCTGCCTGCTCTAAACTTTTGCTCCAGATAAAGCTCAAGTTCCAGATATAGAGCCAGAAGCACAAATGTCTCGGTCAGAAATTAGCACTAACCTGGTTTTCCAACACACAGTTTCTCTTCTCAGTTTCCATCTGGAAAATTTAACTTTCCTAGCATTTGATATCTTCAGAAAGCTTCTGGTTTTGATAAGGCTGTGTTTTCTGTCAGGAGAATTTTTCAATTTCGCACTTTTGATCAGATCCAGCGTTGCGCATACTCCACTCTGCTCCTATGCTTTAGACAACTTACGTAAAAACACTCAACACAACCAAGAGTCTTTGATAGTTTTCAGCTAATTGAAAGGTAGAATATTTTCTCCCTCTCTTTTTTTTTCTTTCTTTTTTTTTTTTCTCCCCAGAAGGAAGATACCAGAACACAGTGACCCTTGCCTTTTTTTTGTTAGGCTTTTTTTTCTTGTGTGCTGGTATCTTCTAATGAGGCAAGAAAATATTTCTGTTCATGGTACAGTCCTGCACAGTCTCTCCCAGTCTTATCATCTTGCTGCCCCATCCCACCGTTGCCTACAAATGCGTGTGTGGTATTTCTGTTTCATTATTCCTATTATTCCTTTGAGGCAAAGGGTCCATGATCAAAGTCAGCAAATGGGATTTAATGAGTAAAAACCAGAACTAATGCTACTACAGAAAGCCATATCTGTTCTTTAAGAAGGACAAGCTATGGAATTTACTGAGCCATACCTATTATAAACCTGCTGCAGTCTGACCATGGAGATTGCTGGTAGGCTTCCAGATATTATATAGGCCAAATGCACTTAATTTGCAAGACAAAACAAAAAAAGCCAAGAGTTTTGTGTGTGTGGTCTGATTGAGGAGAACTGTTTTCTGTGTTATTTAATTTGGAGAGTGGAAAGCATATTATGGGTCAGTTTATTTTATTTTACAATTTACTACTCAGTAGAGAAAATAAATGCCTTCAGGCCCCCAATTTGCATGTAGCAGCATCACTTGGAGACTGCAATGTGCAGGACACAGAAGCAAAACTTTCCACTCTAGCAATAAGAAGTTCCCATCAGAGAGGAGCACCTGAGCTGGGGCTGCCAATGGCCACCCCAGAAGGTGTGCATGGACTTGGTTTTAATTTTTCACTATGTGACATTCAGAGGGTCTTAGTTTACGCTCATTACACTGCGTGTTGAATCAACAAACAATGCTTGATAAGCAAGAAGAAGATTGATAGTATTGACATATTGTTTGGGACAAATCCACTTCCACTGACTTCCTGCGATCCTGTGGGTCTGTGTAGAACGTGTGTCTAGTGTGGTGGGGAACAGCTGTCTTTAGCCAAAAAAAAAAAAAAAAAGAAAGAAAGAAAATTGGAGTTGTTCATCACCTGCTTAGCAGTTTCCACAGACACACAGGGGTACATGGGTCAGATGAATGACCAGAGCATTGAGTTTAACAATGACCTTTCCCTTGTCTGGAGCTGACTTACAGAGGGCATTAGTCCTGGTTTTGTTGCTACTTGTCAATGAATGGGTTTTCACTGAACCAATATTTTGCATCTGGTTCTCTAAATTCTTTCGCGGCTATTTCATTTCCAAAATTGCTCTTGGAGGTTTTATGGTATTGCTTCCTTATCGAACCACAGCCCCAGTGTGAATGCAGTGTGAGGACAGAAATAACCAGGAATAAAGGATGAAGGAAGCAAAGGAAATATCGCTTGGGTTCTTGGAGTTCCTGAAGGATTACAGTGTCCCCAGGAGAGCCAGAGGCAGCTTGGTCACTCTCTGTGAGGCAGCCACAATCGGTCTTGTCCCTTGGGTCTGCCCAAAGCAACTTCAGCGAGAGGCATCAAGCCACAGATAGCAGTACGGCTGGGGTTGGAATTCTTTGAATATAAGCAAGCAGGGTTGTTGCCAAGGCTGAAAAACCTTGTCTGTTTGACTCAGAAGCAAGAGGAACCTCAAACCTTTATCGACGTTCTGTACAAACTCTTGTAGACACTCGAATAGTACATGGCACCCTGGTGTTAGCTCAGACACCACTCAAGAGAAGAGTTACTCAACATGAGCATAAAATTATTCTTCCTTCTGCAGCAGAAAGATTTAATCAAATCTAACACGCAGCAAAATTCTTGTGCTCACAGAGGAGACCTTTTGGTGGCTGACTTCCCCACAGACATCTAGTACTGGGAGGGAGACAGTAGCCCAGCATGATGGTGGCCAGGCAGGGAGCAGGTAATGGACCTGCCTGAGACAGCTCTGTTCTCAGTCCCTGCATGTGAACCCTACTGTTTGTTTTATTGTTTCGCATGGTACTGCAGGCCCAGGCCAGCAAGTGCGTGCTACTTTCATGCTATGCTTTCAGGGCTTAAAACCACCTTAAGGAAGATGCATTTGTCATAGGAGAGCTTCTTGTCCATGGGGGGATGCTTCCTCTGGAATGCCTGGTTTTTTATGGGTTTTGGGGCTCACTGGACTCATGCATCTGCAAAGGGAAAGGGAATGTGAGTGATCCTTGCAAAGGGCTGCAGTGACTACCTATGGTCTGGTAAAGCCTGGCTTTGCAGGGCCCGTAGGGTCCTGGGCATGGCTGGTGCAGCCTCAGGAGCACTGCTGGACAGGAGTGGTGCTACTGGGAGCAGGAAAGTGAAGGAGTAGGGAAGGTGAAGCATTGTCAGCTGGAATCTGGCCACAGGGCTGCGCTGAGCATTTCTGCACTTGCAGAAGTTGCCATGGTATTTTAATAACTGTGGGTGATTTAATGGCCCATCTGGAAGACAGCAGCACTGGTACAGCTGGGTTTGTGCCACACACATCACTGCTTAAAATTTTGTAGTGAGGCAATTTGCTTTTAAAAACCAAAGGGAACCTATTTCGTGCCTCTTTGTATACCAGCACATTCACATGTGTTGTCAGGTCTGTCCTTTTGTATCCCTGGTTACGGATGTCCTGTTCCTCCAGCTTGCAATGTTCTTCACTTATAGCAGTGGACCAGGGCAGATGTAGAGCAAAAGCTGATTGGGTACCCTTGCAGGACATGGACAAATCCTCCTCTGCTCTTCTGTTTGTCATTCAGCTCAGATAGAGCCAGAAGCATTGACTTCCATTCAGCAAAAGCATCTGTTCTGCTCAGCTTTCTGTGAACAGTGGCAGGGAAAAAGTGCTGCTCCCACTCTCCACTAGGCCTTTGCAATGGCTTGTAGGACATCTTCAAAAAGTTCTGTCCTGAAGGCCAAACCCCACTGCCCAATGCCTCTTGGTGAATGTGGTTTTTCTGATTTATTTCAAAACTTTTCCCCTTCAGGCTGGTACAGACTGTACTGAGCAATCCAGTTTCAAAATTTTGCCCTTGCGACTGTTATGCAGTTGTTTTCTAGTCCTTTCCTCTAATTCTTCTTGCCTTCTGATAGGGACTATCAAGAGACACAGGAAACAATAAATAGAAATGTTTAAGTTTATCTTAGGAGAATATGGGATGTTGGCTCAAGGAACTTTGCTGATTATCTTGGCTAGCCTTGGACATTTCCTTTGGCATGTCTATAATTGCTTTAAGAAACATGTTCATGCTGAGCCAAGTTGTAATACTGTAGATTCAACTACTTGATTTCAGATATATGGCCAAGTTCTGCCCCCTGCCTTACTGGGATTGCCCCAGCATAACAAAAGCCTAATTTGTTCCATGGGTCTCAGGTATGTGATTTCTTCATTGTAACTCACTTATTGCTTTCAGGATATTTGTGTCTTGAATGAAATTTTAAACTTCTGGGAGAGGTAGTTAATAGCAGGGAGAGGGAGAAAAGCAAACTACATAATATATCTAACAAATATGTGACATCTAATTTAAAAATCTGTTGTTTTCTTTCAACAAAAGGGGAAGAAAGCAATGCAGCCATATTCCTTCTTTCCCCAGGATATTGGCACAAGTCCTGGATCCACTGACATTTATAGGGAGATGTAATTAATTAACTTCAAATACCAGATTAGCTCATGGATTCAATATATCTCCATTCTTATGTGGATGTAAAAAAGCTTTTGATTAATGATCACAATCTTTCTCAGGAATTTGAGGGCTTTTACTTACTAGTGACAGCATTTTCTGGGGTTCTATATCATCAGTGCACAAAGTGGCTCCAAAGTCAGTGCCTGGTATTCATTACTGGTACTGCAAATGAAGCCTACAGGCTGCAACCTCGGCCCAGTTAAGTCACTTGCAGTTTAATCACTGACTTCAGTGGCACCCTGATCTCGTTCTGATGCTTCTCTTGATAAACTTTTTAACAAATAAACCAGAAAACCCTACATGACCAAAGGCTATTGCCTGCTCAAAGAGCCAGTGAAGTTAGGCAGGAGGCAGTGTCTAGTCTTAAACATCAATCCAAGCCCAAAGCTTAAGGAAAGGAGCAGGTGAGGCTGGACACAGAGGGAGGGCAGATGTGGCTGCAGGAGATGGTCACCATGCATAAACTATCACTGCCACTCTCCAGACTTCAGGCAGTAGGTTATAGCACTTTGCTGTCTTTCAAACAAAGCTTTTGTCAGGATGCTCCTACAGTTTCAAATACACTCATGGATCCTATTCTCTCAGACGCTGCAGTGGGACAGGTCTGGAGCCCATTTACACTGCTGTGAACCCAGTGTTTCTACAACTCAACATACTGCAGATGCAGTTCAGTTCTTACAAATCACACCTCCAAGGTGAGGGACATGTTCTAGCCCTAAGACCAGAAGCACAACTACTCTATCTATTAACAGGCATGGCAAAGCACAGGGCTGTGCAGCCTAGTCAGTCACAAGGCCTGAGCTACGACTGCCCACAGAGGCCCTGTCTCTGCTTTCTGCACAGGGTCACTGGCCATTCGATGATAAGCCATTTTCTGGTAAGTCTGTATTGTGCAACTGGATCACACTGTCTTACCCAGTAGGAAGTCCTCCTTCATCTGCAGGCCAGGGAACATCCAGCAGGAGATCAGTCTCCTCTGAGGCCAGCTGCACAGACTTCTCTGTTTTGTGCTCTTCAGGAGTGAGGTGTTAATATTTTATCTGGTGGCAAAATGTGCCTGAGAAGCTCCTAGTTCTGGCAGGTCTGCTTCACTCCCCTGCCGTTGCACATGGGCCAATTTTGCTGGCAGCCCAGGTAACAGCTGATTTGTTTTGGCAACTTGGGCCATTTCACTGATTCAAGCTATGAGGTGGCCCTACCTGAGCACCCCTGGGAAAGCTCAGGCAAGGCTCAGAACCACTTTACCTCAGTTTTGCAGTTGTACCATCAGGAAGGCAGACCTCACATACAGCAGATGTGGTTCAGTAAAATGACACAGCTTTTGCAGTCAGCTCAGACATGTACAAAAATCTTATGCTGGTTTCCCTCTTGAGCTGAGTTTCATTCACAGAATAAAATTAGTTGCTCGTGCTCCTGGCTTGTTTTGGGCACAGTGATTAAACCTAATGAATTTTCATTGCCATCAGTTGAGTCCAGACAGGCTCTTCCAGGCTGGTGGGAATGAGTTAGGGAGAAGTGCGTGTGGTATCTTACATGCTGATGTTGGTAAAGACCCATTTTAAATGAACCCTGTGGTCCTGATCCCCTGTGCACCTTACCTGACATAAATTGTGAGAGATCCTATAGAAACAACAGTGTTTCCGTAGAACAGAGAAGGGATGTCCCCACTTAGATTTCCCTTTAGATATTGCATCAGGCTTCCAATGCAATATACATTTTTACATATGTTAGTACAGAAAACAGACACTTTCTTAGGAAGCCCTTTATTTGACTAATTGTATCTCTGAAATAATAAATTCCTTATGTGAAAAGTCATAGTCTGATCCACTGTCAAGCTTGTGGAACAGGCTCCCCTTCTGGGTCTGAATGAAACAGATTAATAGACTGTTACAGATAGACCTGTGAATGTATGTGGATTTTTCACTTTGGGCCGCAGTATTTGGTAGGACAATGACTCAGTCCAAATAATACTTTGAAAAATGAGGACTATTGCGTAATTCCAGGCCTGAGTTTTCTTGCACTGATGCTGTTTTTTATCTTTGTAATTGCTCCATTCACTTCTACCGGGATTTTAAGTAAGCCAAGTTTCAGGGCTGAAGATGGCGTGAGGTATCCCGCCTGCTCTGAGGAAGGAGCCGTGTAATTTTCTTCTGGGTGTAAATCAGGGAGGTGTTGTGGCAGAGGGCCCATCAGCAAAATGTGAAGTCTGTTTATGCCACCATGTTCTGGCCTGACCTGATGAATTCCCCCACTTCAAAGTCTGACAGCACCAAAGAGTTTTAGAAAACTTTTGGCAAAGGTCAGGGACTCCAGCAAGTTCTCACATCCTTCCAGGTGAGAACTTGGTTCTGTAAACATATTTTGGGGAACATTTGCAGGAACATTTGTTCTGAAATTTGGAGTAACTTGGCGCTTAAACCCATTCATAAATTGTTTCCATCTTCCAGTCCCCTTGCACCAATCACTCAGGTCTATTTAATTTTTAAGGATGATTCAATTTTAAAAATAAAATGTAGCATATGAGCAGCTTCCAGCATGTGTCAGGAAGAGATAAGTCACCCAAAACTATGATGGCCCACCAGGGTGCCTTCAAGGGATTCAGACTCCTGTCTACACAGTCCTTATTAGGATCTCTCTCTCTCTCTTACTTCCTTTTGGCATTTTCTCTGTAAACTGAACAGCACCTGAGCCGGCATCATGAACCTCACAAGTCTTTGTGGAGTTCAAATTGAGTTCAAATGTTTTAATTAAAATGTTCCCTTCCTCTCTATCATTAGATAGCTACAAACAGATGACTGGAGCTTCCTGACTGGGAAGGGTTGGTCAATGGCCTTATATCCAAGGGGTGAAACCTCTCTACTGGGAAAAAAATCTTGGCTTAAATCGTCTGTGTAAGGACACTTATTAAATCAGAACAGTGGCAGCTGGGTTAAGACTTGAAATGTTCTCGCCATGATCTTGTGGGAAGGGGTTTTGTTCTCAAAAGTTTGGTATATGGGTTTCTGACTCCCGGTTCAGAGCTGATACGTGTGACTGACTCTTTGCCCCCAAGCACCCAGGATGTTGAGCACACATTAACTGCTGTCTTTTCTTGGAGTGAGATTTGCTCTGTCTGTTGGAATAGCACTGGGAACTGAAGGCAAAGAAGAAGGAAGAGGATCTTTGTGAACAAGTGACTTTCTGCTACAGCTGCTAAAAGACTTGGTGTCATCCCAAATTGAAAAATATGCTTTCTTTTTATAAATGTGCTGACCCCCAGTCATACTGCACCTTCTCTGCCCAGAAGTGATGATTCATTAAATTTCTGGCACTTTTCTTTCCTTAAAGAAATGAAACACGAGTCTCCATGGTCCCAAGTTTGCTTTAGAATGGGGAATGAAAACATATTCACCCTAAATATTTTGAAACCTTCTCAGTTCATTTCTTTACGCCAAACCCAATACGGCCCTGCCACTTGCAGTGCTTGCCCTAGAATAGATTCCCAGGAAACTACGGTTGCTACTGAACCTTTGAGACATTCAGAATCCACTTCAGCTTGAGTTTGCACTGTTTGTATTTCCTAATTGCTTCCTTTTTCAGAGGAGACATGAATATAAACCTGCCCCATAGATTGGCAAATTCTGGCTCAAGCCCTACTCCAACTCTAAACTAGCAAAGTGCTCTGGTGTCAGTAGAAAGCACAGAGAAACTGTTCCCCATCAAACTCCAGAGGTGTTTGAAAGGCTTCAATGTCAGGCCTGAAGTTCCTGTTTGCTGCTTAAACCATGCAACACGATCCTCACCACAGCTAACCTGCCAAGGCTGGTCAGAGGTCTCTTGAGCTCCAAGACTGTGCTGCTACAAGTTGGCCCATCAGCTACAGCTGTAATGGTCCAATGGTCACTTCTGACTGAGGGGAAGGACAACTCTGCAGGGTGTCCAGCAGCAAGCCACTGAGGATGTCCCCTTCCCAAGGGATTGCTGTACCCTTTGCAGAACCCGATTCATTCATCCCCTGACAGCTCACGTGCTCAGATACTTGGTTATGCTGTGGCTCCACGAGCAGCCCAAGAGCAGACCCACCCAGCAGGAACTGTGGCTAGTGCTGAAAGCTCCCCGAGCTCCCCTCTGCCCCTCAGCTCCTTCTTCCTTTCTTATGACAACACAAGAGGTGCAGCAACAGGAAACAAAATCACGACATCACTGTTGCTTCACTAATCCAGTGCACAACAGACTGGCTGTTTCCTTTGGGAATACGGTTGCCTAAAAGGGCTGGGGAGGAATATTTCCCTGGGATGGTTTGCCTTCCAGTTGCTGATGCAACCCATTTCTAAAGAATCAGAGGCACTTTTTTGCCAGCAAATATTTTTATTGCAGTAGTAACACTGTTGAAGCCGTGATGAAAGGATATAGGCCAGTCAAGGTTTGTAGGGAGAGATAACATCTTTTATTAGAGTAGCTAATACTGTAGGAAAAACCAGACACACTTTTGGAAGCAATATTATCCTTTATTATCTCAGTGTTTCCCCTCCCCTGTGACCCCCTACCATCCTTCATCTGAAACAATAAATACTTATAAAGTGGAAGGAAACTCGACCCTCTGGGGCAGGTAAGAGACAAAGGCTTGTGTCTGACTCCTGATCCCTGTACCTCTCCCACTGGTATGGGCAAGGAATCGCCCAATGCTCAAGGGCATTGCATGGCCCCTGCCTGCTCTGATGCTCTGTGCCAGAAACAACAAAAAAGCGAAAACCCTTTCACAGTGGCGTCAGTAATGAGCGTTTCTGATTAGGGTCCCTAGTCTGGCCTCTTTGTGCCCCTCTGCCAGCACCTTGTGGGTCAGTAAGAGCCCGACGGCAGCTGAAAGTTAGAGGTTCATTATATTCTCAGCATGCAGTAAAGGGATTTTAGGTTTGATATTAGGAAATCTTTGGGGGGCATGGTTACTGACACACCAAGAAGGATTTGGCTGGGGTCATTGCAGGATCTCCTTTGCTGAAGAGTCTCAAGAGCTTAGAGGAAAATTTGTAAAAAATAACATTACACGAAAGTACCTTGTGCCGCCTGAGGGCAGGGAGATAGACCAAGTAAAGGTGATGATTCTTGAGAAGGCTCCTTTCCTGAGAGCCCATTTTCATTTTGAGGTTGTCCATTTCCCTCCCACACCTCTGCAGGCCAGTCTCAGCTCTGCAGTCTTGGTCCGTTGATCTGGCACAGGGACTATGGAGCAGATTACAGTGCTCTATGAATTTGGGGCTGCATGCTTTCCACCTGGATGTCCTGTAGGGAAAATCACCACTGAGAAGGACAGCCACATGTACCATGACCAGAGCATTTTTTGGCCTTCCTATGGCTGTCACTCAAGTGAGGCATCTCTAGCTCAAGGTTATGTAGTCACCAAGTCCTTTCTCAGACAAATACAGAAGGAGATTTCTCCACAGACCACCGTCCCCTCAATCTTCATGAATTGCCAAGAGATTTTTAGAAGCAGGTCCCAGAACAGCACCTGGTCAGAGGCAGCAATAGGGGTAGGACAAAGGAGAGAATCATAATGTGGGTTTCGATAACACTTTTCAACACCAGCAGAAGAGTAAAATAGAGACCAGGCCTTGAGTAATTTGCTGAGACTAGGAATAATACCTACAGGGGATGGTGCAGAGTCTGGAGTGACAGTTGGCTATCAATGGGAATACATCTGGTTTAAATTAAATCAATACAAGGATTTTGAGAATGGGGAAGACCTTGGTCTTGTGCTGATGGGGACAGAGGGGCCACCAAACCTATTCAGAGAGGACTCTCAGCTGCCTGAATAACCACATGCCATGTTATCTCCATGTCATTTCATACCACAGTAATCACTTGCACACTCTGCTTGCTGCCCAGGGCAGAAATGAGCTGGCAAGTCTGCTCAAATTAGGGCATACTGCCCCATTTCAGGAGCCAGAGACAGCAGATATAAATGAGGACAGGCTACCCAGCTCTTGTTTGTAAATGAAGCTGGCTGTCACTAAAAGATTTTCCTTCTCTAGAGAATATGGCTGTCTGGACAATGCTTAGCAGAAAAAATTCTGGTTGGTTCAGAGAAAGGAGGAAGGGGAGGAAGAAGGAAGGCAGTGATGGAGAGGTTGTGAAAACATGTCAATTTAAACAGAAACTTGTTTGCAGTGGTGTCAGAGTTTCTTTTAGCTCTTGTTCTGATTCATATCAGCTTTTTTATTACATTACAGATCTAGATTAATTTCATATTAATGTTTTTGCTCAAATTTGTGTTATTTAATCAGTACAATGTTTTAAAAGAAAAAAATCCCAGCAGCTACTCACCCTCTCTTGGGATGTTATTGTTACCCTAAATTCTTTGCAGTTACTGGTTTTAATTCCTTTCAGGTTAACTAAAATGTCCAGCTTTCCAGGACAATGAGTATAAAACAGCTTGTTTTCCTGCCAGTTCCCCTTACAGACTCTGTAAAAGTCAGTCCTATCTGGTCCCTCACTTGTGAATTTTCATAGTGCTCTTCATGAAGAAGATAGATTTCACTAGGGCCTGTCATCTTGTCCTGCAGGCCCCTGAGGTTGAGCAGATGTTACTTGTGAAAGGATTTTGAAAGGCTTTTGAATAAGAAGCCAACCCATAAGATAAATTAAGAAATAAAAATTCAAAATGGATGAGAGGAAACACTATTTTAGCCTATGTGTGATCAAGCTACAAAACTCATTTCCCATAATGTTGTTACACATAAATAAAAAAAAGAAACTTGGCAAGATCCTAAAAGGAATGGATTTCTCTATAGATAACAAGCATATCCAGTGTTGTAAATAATGAATTATTCAAGGGTTTATTAAAACCTCTGTTTCAACATTGAGACTAATCTTTAATAGGACATGTAAGGAGCCCTTCTTAGAGCAGATAGTTTCATTATCTCCTGCTTTGGAGCATGTCTTTCCCAAAAGGACTGGTGCCTACCAGCTATTGTCAGAAAATGAGGAGCCATATTACATGAACTTTCTCCAGTGCTGCCTTGTTCATACACTCTAAAACTGAGTAGACATCGAGATAAAACATTTGGCAATATTTAAGAAGTAGTGGAAAATCTGTAGATAACAAAAATACCTCATTGAGGGTAAAGCTAAGACCTCTCTTTTCAGGGCTGTGATTCTACACTAGATAAATCAAGATCTTGTTTTTGGTTTTTTGTTTGTTTGTTTGGTTGGTTGGTTTTGGTTTTTTTACTTTTTTTTTCCTAGAGTAAAAGACTCCTTAAGAAGCTCAAGGATGGTCTGTAATTTTGCAGAGCCATGTGGCAGCCTATCTTTCCAGTATATAGGGAAAGCAATTGCAGCAACAACAATTTAAAATTAAGATTTAAGCCTGAAGGGGTATTTAATTTTTTGCACAATGTATCCCAAACATCAGAAAAACTAAAGGAAAGAGTAACTCATTTCCATGGGTTTTGACCCAATAAAATTTTGTGATCAAAATGACCTGCAGGATGTTCCAGTCCATTCTCCCTAACACTGCATGTCCCCTCTGGCAGAGCTACTATGCTGATAGGCCTTATATTATTTTATGTTATCTCTAATGTCATCTGGCTGGTGTAATTGTAGCTGACTGGGTCTCTGATCTATTGAGCCTACACATCTCTGTCTTCACACCTCTCTTGGCCACAGTAGCTGCTAAAAAGAGCCCTGGGAACAACTGACATTCTTGACTGCCAGCCCAAATGTGTCAGCTGGAAGGAAGACTATTTCCCAAATGACATCCCCTCTCCCACAGAGCTTTTGGCAGTCACCCCAGTGCCATCTCCAGTCAGGAATAGCTGGCTGTCAGACCACACAGAGGCAGAGCTCTCCGTGACCCCCGATCCTGGCTGCCCTGTCCCTAAAGGGGGGCTGTCATTGGCTACCAAAGTGGTCAGTGGCCTCAGGCTGGTTCCCATGACCATCCTTCCACCTGGTGCTGGCTGCAAGGTCAGGGGCTGAGAGGGGCACAAAGCCACCCACAACGCAGCATCTGCTCCAGGATTCTCTGGGTCCCCTTCCCTGCTTGTTGGTGGGAGTTGTACCCAGCCCATGCTGCAGCCAGATGTTCCCAGGGGTTCTTGTCCTGGCCGAAACATCAGTGGCCACTTAACACCTTACAGGGGAAACATGACACTGGGTTAAACTCGGCTGTTGGTGGTGTTGGCAAAAAGCCAGAGCGACTGCAATTAGGGCAAAGGACTCCATTCCTGTATGACTGAGAAGTAGGGTTTATGTGCCTGGACTTGTGTTCTTATCACAGAGAAATTTCTGGCTTTGCTTTCCCACCCAAGAATACAGGAGACAAAGGAATTAATGTCACTTTCCAGGTAGCTAACAAAAAGCAAATATCCCAAGTGTAGCTTAGCTTTCAGCCAAGCTGCACTTAAGCAGTTATGCAACAGAAAAAAAA